>OZ023316.1:8986737-9040298 GCA_964007375.1 Ophion obscuratus | reverse complement strand
CTCTGTCTCTCTCTCTCTGTCTCTCTCTCTCTGTCTCTCTCTCTCTCTCTGTCTCTCTCTCTGTCTCTGTCTCTCTCTCTTGTCTCATCTGATGATTCGACGAGAAGCACTTTTCGTTCAGAAAATATTTCACGTCGAGCCAACATTAATAGCCCGTAGAATCATCAGTCTTCTGATGGGAAACCAAGCTTAGAGAAAATCCGTCATACATTCAGATCTCCCCACTTCCGGTAGGGTATAGAATAATAGCTTCTATCATTTCAGCATGTATTACACATCTTTCTGTAGAATGGGAAAATGATTTGTTAAGACTTCAGCCCGTTGCGATTTGATAGAAATCTGAACAATTTGCCGTATCAATGGTGCTATGAATATTGATTTTTAATTATAATAATACCGAAAAGCAATTAAGCAATTATCCTGTTAAATTATTTTGTAAATAATTTGCATTTTTTCCGTTTACATAAAGTCAATTCGTTGATTTTTCCAGATATTAATTTTTTTTGTAGTTGTATTTAGGATGACGATTAAAAAACGGCATTAGTTTTATATTCAAATGGCCGATTCTATTTTCTCCAACTTTTACGTGTCTGAGTCATTGAAAGATGAGTTTCATAACTACAGCAGTTAGAACATTTGACAGCACAAATTCCAAAACGGATGGAAATTTTGTAAAGATTTACAAGTTTTTACAAAAAAAAACGACGATTTCATTTCACCAAAGGAAAAATAAAATTTCCTTATTACAAGTCGTATACATTTGGGTTTAAACGATTTTTCAAAACGTCGGGGTCCTTTATTACAATTAGAACCGATGTGCATGACTTCGATATGTATATACCCCTTATTTGCGCTACGTTTGCCAATTTTTCTGTGAAATTACGAATATTCTACGTAAATCCCTCTTCAATTCTTTCACACCTGGCAGGAAATATGCTGTCCTAGTCTGGAAAAAAAATGAAATTACGCTTGGGACAACATATGGCCCAGTTACGTAAAAACATAAGCTCATTTCAGTGGTGAGGAATTCGCACCCGTTTCGAGCAACTTTCAGACAGAAAAAATATTTCATCGTAAGAATCACTTGGAGGAGAAATAACTGTTACCGGGAATGAGGCGCACTAAACTTATTTTTTCGCCGTATTGAAAGGGTGTATCACCATTTAAATAGATATTTTTTGCAACTGCGAGATCTCGTATAGCAGTGAGCATATAAAACATGCTGAACAATCCTAAAATAAATTAAAAAATAACTGAATCGGCAGTAGTTCGAGCCCGAGTGGGTGAAACACTGAAAGAGGATACGTTAAAAAAACGTACAGATGTCTATCGGAAATTGATTGTCAATTACTGACCACCATGTCGAACCGATAACCGTCCCATACCGGGCAACTTCGGGAATTCTGGAAATTTCAGCGTTATATATTCATACTTAACTCTTTGACCGTCAATCACCGCTCACAAAACCACGGCTTGATCGCGCGCGTTCCGTTACCTCGTCAATGCCATCAGGAGCCCCTGGACACGATTTCCCATTCAATAAATATCGACGGAACTTTGGTTGTCCGACAGCCAAACATAGAAGGGGCTTAACCACCTGAGACAATCCAGATTTATAATGAGAAAGGGAAATGTCGGCGTTGTTCGGTTAGTCCAAATTGATAGAGGCGGTCAGAAAGAAAAGGAGAGAAGGCATAAGCTTGCGTTATACCAAGATGATTAATCGCCAGGTAAAGTCCAAATACGCTTCACAGATACATATACGTCCATATACATATATCTATACGTACGAGGCGGAATGACGTTGACTCCATCAAGTACACGAGAATTCCCTCGCGTATGTTCGGGACACGTAGATTCATGGAACGAAAGCTAATTGCTTATCCATCCACTGATTGGCTTATCCATATACCATGAGTTACTGCACTTTCCTGTCCAGCTGAATCTCTGGTGAGAGCCGATTAACTGCTCCCCATTTCCCTCTTCCCTCCTTCCCCTCTTTCCCACGATCCCTCTTTCCATTTTCCACTTTGCCCATCCACCACCATGACTTCAACTTCTTCTGCGAGCATCGGAAAATTATCCGCTAGCCGTTTTCGCAAGGTAAAATCATTGCAAAACAGAAAATTGCACGTGCAGTTGTCACGTCGTCGTTTCGGTGAAGCTCATTCGGTCTGTTTTATTCGAAGAAAATTTCCGCCTCGCGTATATATCTCTTGCTCTCGCTGGATGATGGCGATGGAAAGAGAAAAAAGAGCGGAGCGGAGGAGGAGGAGGAGCGAAGGGAGGACGAGGGGCGCGTTACACACGTAGTACGTTGGGCACGTACAGTGTTGCACGGGAAAGTTATACTGAGCTTTTGCTCAGAGGATGAGGAAACTAGGAGGCAGGGGTCGGTCCCTATTCGTGCGGAATATTGAAGAAGTTTCCAGTATTCGTAGCCGCAGGAGTTCTTGCGAAAGAGAGCAGGGTCGCGGGAAGAAGGGAGGGCGAAGAGAAAAAAGAGAGAGGCGTAAGAGAGAGAGAGAAATTCTGTGATGCCTGTGGTCACTAGAAGTTTCGTGGCGGAGCCAGAGTCCCCCACCAAGCTTGAACACGATCACCCTCTCGTAACCTCGCGATCCCTCTATTTCGACATTCATGTTTGTAAGGTATAACCGTGTACGAAGATGAAAAATCTTCGATTCTTTGGATTTTAACTGGAAATCGGAGTATGAAACCGTTTCGTGTGCCTTTTAGACTGGTGCATGTTGAAGCACTTTTCATTTGAAGGATTTCAATAACTTCTTTGAGACACTTCCTGCGCTATGAGATTAGACCAGCGATATTATTTTCACATGAAAAGCGAAAGCAGAGTTGAAGTTTTCAGTCTATTTTGGCCCCGTAAATCCTCACCGTGGTAAGAGATAAAGGCAGTAAAGTAGCTTCAACTGAAATGTAAAATGAACTCCTACTTAAGGAGGAATATCAGTGTAAAAAGAAATCGATTTTTTTGCTTAAATAGATAGTTTTGGCGTTACGAATATGCCTACAAAATTTCAAAACAATATTCGGCTTAGAAGTATTCGAAATTGGCGCCAAGCGTCGACGCTCTCACAGCCTTCTATACGGGCCGGACACGTCCCGCCTGTTTCGTCTATTCAGGCGCCAAAAGTTATACCTGCGTGACTACTTGCGTGTCAGGGGGAGCCAGGTGCCAGGTATATATATAAATTTGTGTATTAGTAGCCAGTTGGTGAGTTACAAGCCATATTTCGAGTAGCGTGCATCTCAACGGTTTCTTGTAGTATATATAAATTTAGAAAGTGTAAATAAACAAAATGAACAGAAAAAGTAAAAGATTTTTCATAATTTCTCATATTTTAATCGTATTTGAGATTTTCAGAGAAAAATGATTTAAAACGGATTCAAGTTCTGGTCCATTTCCCAAAAACACATTTTTTTTATAGAAAATTCATGATTTCTCATTTTTTTCCCGGAAATTTCTCTTTTCCCTATGAACTGAGTGAACGGCTGCGGTGATATTCAGAGAAAAGTTTAAGATGAAAAGAAATGAGATTTTCGTAAAAAAAACTTGTTATAATTTTTTTTCCGGAACTTTTTCTTTTTCCTATTGAGTGAACGGCTGCGGAGATATTCGGAGAAAAGTTATAGATTTAAAAAATGAGATTTTCGTGAAAAAAAAAATTATTACATTTTTTTTATCCCTCATAATTCTGAGAAATAATGAATTTCCGAAATTTTTGCAAACATTATTTTCCTTAAGGGGTAACACCATTGTAACGGCCTGCCACGAAGAATTTTCGACAAATAATACTTGGGGTAATTATTAAGCATATATTGAAGTATATTGCAAAAAAATCTATGGGAAAATATTACAAAATGACGACAGTGCAGCAAATTCTTTTGAGGCATGTTGAACTTAAGGTGCTCTGCGGTACGTAGTATAACTTGTGCCAATTTTAATATGGACAACATTTTTTTTTAAATTAAATCTAGATGAGTGTATTTAGTGAACCACGTAGGGGATTTTAGAAATATTGATTTTTGAGTAATTGCCGAGTGTTCAGAATTTACTCCAATGCTAAATATTAAATTTAATATAGAATGCCAGATCACGTATACCGTGTCAAATTCCTGGAAATATCGTACCAGCGCTGGAGACACTCCTCTCCTCCCCCTCCGTTCCGAAAGCTCTCCGAAAATCCGCGCTATTGTCGCGTGAACAGTCAGTCTTCTCTTGAAATAAGTACGAGAAGGAACTGTATTGTAATCGATTAACCGCTCGGTCTTATCGATTATACGCCGCTCGGCATGGTCGCTCGACACTATCCTTTTTGTTATTGCGGCTTAATTTGGCGCTACTCCGTGTGATCCACGTACGCGCATTTTTTAATAAAAATCAAGAAACAAAGAAATAATCAACATTATGATAAAGCATTATCATAATGCTTTATCGCTCGATGAAAGTATATGAAAATGAATATAATAATACGAATATAAATATATTTTCGCTTACTTTTATGAATTACAATTTATTTGGCATAGGGACCGGTGTGAGTAAAGCGCAAACAATTTTTTAGAAGATAAATAAGTTGCAATTTAGATTTATTATTATATTAGAATTAACGTACAAACTAATAAAATAAGCGGTCAGAGTGCGCGATAAATTTTTTTACACTAAAAGATAACTAATTAAAATATTAATGATAACTAATAAAAATAACTAATAAAATAAGAATTAATAGTAATAATAATTAAAAAAGAAAAAAATCACTGAGCGCGGGGACCAATCCCGCGCCCCTAGTGCAAATTTTTTCCAAAAAACTCCGATTTTTTCCAGAAATTTTTGTCAACTTTTCTATGAATTGGAACAAATATGAAGAATTCAGAGTTTTGCGGACAATTATTTTCACGCAAACATCCGAGTTTCTCTGAATTTTTCCGAATTTTTCCGAATATTTCGTCATTTTAATTACGATCACGGGAAAATCTCGGAAATTATTTGAAGACTTTAAGGGGTAACACCACTGTAACGGCCTTACAGGAAGCGTATTTTTGATATTTTTTTGGTGGAAGAAAATGTGATAAACAAATAATACTTGCAGTATTTATTGAGCATATATTTAAGTATATTGCTATAAATTTTTATCCGAAAATATTACAAAATGGCGACACTACAGCAATTCTTCCGAAGCATGTCGAATCTCTGTGGCACGCAGTATAACTGCCAATTTTAATCTAAAAAAAGAATTTTGTTTTATTAATTCTACATGAGTGTAGCTACTGAACCACGTAGGGGATTTTCGATAAGTTAGTTTAAACAATATTTATTAACAAATAACTGTCTTAAAAAAATTGAACACATTTAGTGAAATTCTCGGCAATTACTCAAAAATCAATATTTCTAAAATCCCCTTCGTGGTTCAGTAGCCACATCCATCTAGTTTGAATTAAAAAAAAATATTTTGTCCAGATTAAAATTGGCACAAGTTATACAGCGTGCCGCAGAGCACCTTAAGTTTAACATGCTTCGGAAGAATTTGCTGCAGTGTGGACATTTTGTAACATTTTCCATAAATTTGTTTTGCAATATGCTTCAATATATGCTTAATAATTACCCCAAGTATTATTTGTCTAAAACGCTTCGTGGTAGGCCGTTACAGTGGTGTTACCCCTTAAGGCAAATAATGTTTGCCAAAATTTCGGAAATTCGTTATTTCTCAGAATTATGAGGGATTAAAAAATGTAATAAGTTTTTTTACGAAAATCTCTTTTTTTTTGTTATTGGTTTCTTCCTTAGGTACACGCTTTTGCGTTTGTTACCTATTCTTTCCCCTTATTGTGCCCGTTTCTTTCCTCTACTGTTTTTTACTCCTTTTTCTCTATCTTTCTCCTTGTTCCCCCCTCTTGCGGCCGCAGCCTACTTCCCCCTCTGTATTATATTCATCATGACATTTCTGGCATGGGTATAGGGAATCTGCGTAAAACCTACACCAATACAGCCGGTCATCGAGTTCGCCCCCCAATCGTGGAACTAGTCTTATTTCGCCGCGAAATGCCGAAGAAAAACATTTCACGACAAAATGTACGCGACTGGGATTCAAACCCGGGACGTCCCGGTCCGCTGGTTTAGTGGCGAGCACGCTAACCACTAGACTATCGCACCGGTTAATAGAAAAAAGAAAAAGTTCCGGAAAAAAAATAATAACAAGTTTTTTTTACGGAAATCTCATAGCTTTTATCTTTAAATTTTTTCCAAATATCTTCGCAGCCGTTCACTCAGGTAATAGGAAAAAGAGAAACTTCCGAGAAAAAAATGAGAAATCGTGAATTTTCAGTAAAAAAAATGTGTTTTTAGGAAGTAGACCAGAACTTGAATCTGTTTTGAATCATTTTTTCTCCGAAAATCTCAAATGCGACTAAAATATGAGAAATTATGAAAAATTTGGAGAAAAATTTGCACTAGGGGCCCATGCGGACCGAAGCCGGGAACGCTACCAATGGGACCATCTCATAGCTTGTAGAATATGTGCATTTTCTGGTACTTACGATTCACGGCCGGATGGATGGTTGGCTTGTTTTTGGGGATAATGCTTTATCGCTTGAAGAAAGTATGAGAATTAATATAATAATACGAATATAAATATATTTCCGCTTACTTTTATGAATTATAATTTATTTGGCATAAGGACGGGTGTGAGTAAAGCATAAACAATTTTATATAAGATAAATAAGTTGTAATTTAGATTTATTATTATATTTAAATTAACGTCTAAACTAAAAAAATAAGCGATCAGAGTGCGCGATACATTTTTTTGTATACATTAATAATGCAGAGAATCAAAAGGGAAATAAGCATTGAAATCTTCTAAAAGCTTCCCGCGTGCCCGTGGGTGACGTCACGCGCGAGTCGTGCTCAGATTGCTTTTTCCCTCGAAGCCTTCGTTTCGGCTCGGCCGCACATGAACGTGCTCAGCGTCGATGTGTTAGTGTAGCTGCCGAAGGCGCGGTCGGGAAACTTCGACCGTGCTCGGCTCTTTCCGAAGACGTCTGAGCGTCGCTCGCTCACGGACACGCGCTCCTATTATTGTGTGATGGGCGCGTAAGAGACTAGAGAGGGGATAACTTTTACGCGCGATCTGGCTGCACTGAATACAAGTACCTCCTCGGCTAAACTAAGCGTGTTTGGCGGGACTTCAGTTACAGTGAATCCAAGTGTTTCTTACCACTTAAGTAATTTTTCTAGTATTTTTTCCGAACTAAAAAAATTTGTGAAGTGTAAAGAATGTGGAAGTGAAATTGACTTTGCAGAAACGAGCATACGCGGATTAGGATTAAAATTAGTTGTAACATGTAAATCATATGTTGAAAAAAAAGTTAATTCATGTCCGCTTGTCAACAATAATGCCTATGAAGTGAATCAGCGATTCACATTTTCCATGAGATTGCTTGGAGTTGGATTAAGAAGTTAGGAAAAATGTTTTGCGTTTATGGATTTACCGAGACCTATATTATAAACAGCCTTCGATGATTTAACACGGCTGATACTTTCAGCCAGTGAGTGTATAAAAAAAATCAATAGAACAAGCAGGAATTATTGAAAAAGAAAAAACAAAAGAAAAGTGTGAAGACTCGCTTGGTTTAATGGTGTCAGGTGATGGAACTTGGCAAAACCGAGGTTTCAACTCCTTGCACGGTGTCTCGTCTGTTCTAGGACACTATTCGAAAAAGATTCTGGACATCGAAGTGCAATCTTCTTTTTGTAAAGAGTGTACCCAATGGAAAATAAGAATTAATACGCCGAAGTATGACTTATGATACGACGAGCACGCTGATAAATACTGCGCAAATCATACAAGCCCTGCAGGTAATATGGAACCTGTAGCCATGGTTATCATTTTTCAACGAGCCGAAGATTTACACGATGCTCAATACGTAAATTACATTAGCCGGCGGCGACTCAAAAACCTTTAACCAGATTGTTGAGGATATTTCATCTGAAGTAAAAACGGAGTGTGTCAACCACGTTCAATAGAGAATGGACACGCGGCTGCGAAATTGCAAAAGGCAAACAAAGGACTCGAAGGTAAAGGGAAGCTCACGGATAAGTTGATAAAAGATTTAACTCTATATTGTCGACGCACCATTCGACCCAATAGTGACTCACAGAACAACATGAAGAAAGCAATATGGGCCACTTTTTACCGTAAGTGCTCCACAGACGAGAACCCACACCACCATTGCTGTCCGGAGGGCGTCGAATCGTGGTGTACTTGGCAAAAGGCTCGCGCGCTCGGTGCTCTTGACTCATACAAACACGAAGCAGCACTACCAGCAAATGTTGCAGAGGCAATCAAGCCAATTTATGAAGACCTTAGTCGTGATGAGTTGCTCAAAAGGTGTTGGGAGCGATTGATCAAAACAACAACGAAAGTTTTAATGCTGTGATTTGGAGATTTGCTCCGAAAAGTCATTTTTACGGCTCCCAATTAGTCAAAACAGCCGCTAATTTGGCTGCTATAATATTTAACGATGGTTACGTGGCTTTGTTGGATGTTGTTGAGGACTTGGGTATCTGATAGACGAGAAACTGTTCAACTATTGCCACGATATCGACCGAAAACGCATCAATTATGCCGCACGCTACTCAACAGCAAACACGCACGAGGGACGCTTGAGTACTATAAACCCACTTCAGGATGAGGATATAATATTAGTAGTGTAATGGGGCCGATTCTAAACCAAAATTCCTACTACTGACATTTACCGACTTAGTTGAGAAACGAACCAAAAAAGGTTGATTCCCGACTTATCAGCGGATGGTCGGGTATGGTTTTGATTTAGAATCGACCCCATGATGGACTATTGATGTTTGTACTTACCGACCGATGGTAGGGCTCACCTGCTTACCGACCGATGGTGGTAAGACCCCCTTCGCCTCGAATGGAATGCGGGGGCATGGGGGGGGGGGGGTAAACACAGGGACACACGCCCGATTCCTAGCGAGGCCGCGCAACGACTGACAAAGAGTCGTGCTTTGTAGTAAAAGGGAGTCCGCCCCTCGCCACCCGCGGGAAGAGTGGGAGGAAGAGTGGGGGGTCCGATTTCTCAGAAATTGTTTTAAACATTTGTGGGTGGTGAGTCATCGGGCGCTTGCGTGGCTTGACAAAGCCCCCCCCCCCCCTCTTGCTGAGATTCGATAGTTTTGTTTATACATCGGAGTGTTGAAACCAGTGAATTGAGGTGTTGAATGATTATTTTCCGACAATTTATCATCGGCGGAAGAGTAACATTAATTGCGTCAAAATGGCGGTGGGATTTCGTCAGATTATTTTTTCAAATGTTTTGTGGGGCGTGGTGAGTCATCGGACGTATGACATTTTTCCGCACTCGGACCCTCGTGCCCTCAATGCGGGGGGGTAGAAAGGAGTACATAATCTTGCAATTCAAGATCGGATGCACACCTGAGAAAGAACTACGTGCACACGAGTGAAACAATGGAATTCATCGATAAAATTGGTAAAATTGCCGATTTTCTGCCGACGAAGAAGCTCAGAGAGTTGTCACCCGGGTCGGATTATATCATCACCAACATACGGGTGGTCAACACTAAATTTGGCGAAAAGCACGTCGTTGACATTCGCAACGAATTCAGTGTGTTTCTACCCGGAACGATCATCAATGCGCTTGAGGCTGATACGATAACATTCGAGAGCATGTTGGCACCAGCGCATAGAGGAGATCTATGCATGGTCTATCGCGGCGGCAAATGTCATAGCCTGAAATTCGCGAACTCAGCAACATTCCAGCTGATGTTGGCAGCAGCGTACAAAAGAAATGTCTGCATAGCCTACATCGGTGGAAAGTTTATCGCATACGTTAAGGGTCATGAAAATCGAGAACAGCTAGCTCATATACTAAATATGAAAAATTATCTAATTATTGAAACGTTGGATGCGGACTCTGAAGATATGGATGCATTATGCATAATGAAGGATACTAGTGAAGTATTTCAAGAACAAATCATCCTGTGATCAAGATTGGAAAGCATGAGAAAGAGCGCCCAACGTCTCTCTGTTTGGAACTCGATCTTGTGTATACAAACTCGACGTTCGAGCGCGTGCCGGAACACTCACACACACACACACACACACACACACACACACACACACACACACACACACACACACACACACACACACACACACACACGCGCACGCACGCACGCACACACACACACACACACACACACATACGCGCGTGCGAGGTTGTATAGAGATTTCTTTCTTAAATGCATTGTGAGCCCTTTGGTATGGGTATTTCATTTCAATTCATCGAGCAGTCTGAACCATGGACGCCTGCGATAAAATTATTGATAAGTTGAGCGGTGCGAGGAACAATTTCTCTCACGTGGATAAGTGACAAAAGTTCTGTGAGGTGCACGTCAAACTTTTGGGGCAAACGTTGAAAGAGCCGGGGCTCAACGTCGGTCAAAAACTGAAAATACAATCGACAATTGCAAAATTGTTGTCTTTGAGGGAAAAAATCGTGCGCGGAGCAAGTGTAAGTAGCGCAGGTGTAAGCGGTGCTGGTGTGAGTGACGCTCGCGAAAAGCTAAAGTGGGTCGATCTCGAGTCGGCATTCAAAAATCGATTGTGAATTTCGAGCACAAAGATGTGCAAAGTTTCCTCGAAGATGCGATGCACGTGGTGGTTTCAAAATAGGACAAAATCATGCGCGAGGAGGGTAACGTGAAGGTGAATGTGACTTCGGCGTGCAAATTTCACCTCATCAAGGTGAATGAAATCATTGAGGAGGAAAAGACGTTTCAAACGACAAACGCGGTCATTCTACCATCGAGCGATTTTGTCGAGTGGTTCATCGAGTGCGTCCAAGCAAAACTCCGCCAAAATCGAGGACTTTCAGGAAAAAGAGTCGGGTTGGACGTTACACGAAATCTCCCATCTACTTGTGAACATTAACAAGTATGAACCACTGCGAGGGAGCTTATTCACCTACACGCGTCTTCCCGGGGATATACAGACGAAACGGGCCGTCGTTAATATTCAAAACAATGACCCCTATTGTTTTCTCTGGTCCGTCACAGCAGCACTCTCTCCACCACCGAGGATGAATTCCGAACGTACAAGTTCTTATCCTCATTATAGTGAGATGCTCAACTACGAAGGCCTGGATTTCCCGATGAGTTTGTCAAAGATTGCAAAATTTGAGCAATCGAATGGCTTATCGATCCATGTGTATGGGATTGATGGTATGACAAAAGACGGCACTAGTAAAATTGTGCCGATTCATCTGAGTAAGCAAATGTCAGATAAACCAAAGATTCATCTATTCATGATCAAAGCGGAAATCGACGAGGAGGAGGAGGAGGAGGATGCCGTTCCTAAGGTGTATCATCATTACGCGTGGATTAAGAACATGTCGCGTCTCTTGAGTGCGCAGGTGTCGAGGAAAGGACATCACATACGGATTTGTGACCGGTGTTTGTGTTACTTTAGCACAGAAGAAATATTTCCACGTCACAAAGAAGACTGCAGTAATAATCGTCGTGTTACTTTTCTCGAAGGTACAAATACAAAATTGAAATTCAAACATTACCAGCACAAGGAAATAGTTCCATTTGTAATTTACGCATATTTGGAATGTTTGTTTGGGTTTTCAGAAGCATACCCCTCATAGCATTGCCTACTATAAGCATTGCAGTTTCAATGACGCTCTCTCGGAGTACAAGGCGTTTCGTGGAAAGAACTGTATCGAGTGGTTCATGCGTGAATTAGAAGGACTGGCCGGCTCATTGCACGACATTTTCCAGACCATAGTACCAATGAAACCTTTGAGTAGCGACGAAAGTCGAAGTTTCAAGATGGCTGAAGTTTGTCACATTTGTGAAAAACCATTTGCGCCGACAAACGTAAGAGTCCGAGATCATTGTCACTTTACGGGAAAATCCCGCGGCGCCGCTCATCAAGACTGTAATTTGAATTACAAAATTGCCCACGTAGTGCCGATAGTTTGTCACAACTTGTCCGGATATGACGCACACTTTTTGATAGTAGCATTGGCTCGAACCTTCGAAGGATCCATGAGTCTTTTGCCGATTAACAAGGAGAAATATATTTCTTTTTCGAAGCGCGTCAAAGGTACACGCGTGCAGTATAGATTCATCGACTCTTTGAGGTTCATGCCGAGTAGCATCGAAAAATCAGCGTCTTACCTGAAAAATGATCAAAAAATAGTAACACGCAAGCATTGCGCTAACGCCACGCAATTTGAATTGTTGACGCGAAAAGGCGTATTACCCTATGACTATGTGGACTCTTGGATGCGACTCGATGAGACACAATTGCCTGTGAAAGCTACATTGTTCTCCCGATTGAGTAATGAAAATATTTCGGCGGACGATTACGCGCACGCGTGCAAAGTTTGGACTGTCTCCAATCTCAAAACGTTGGGTGAATATTCCGACTTGTATTTGAAAACCGACGAACTCCTTCTGACAGATATTTTTGAGAATTTTCGACTAAATTGCATTAACACATACGGCCTCGATCCATTGCACTATTTTACCGCACCCGGTCTATCGTTTGATGCGATGTTAAAATGTACCGGCGTAGAACTCGAACTCTTGCTCCACGTTGATATGTTAATGTTCATCGAGAAAGGTATTCGCGGTGGTGTAGCGCAGTGCTGCAATAGGTATGGGAAAGCGAATAATCGCTACATACGTGATAACTTCAATCCAATTGAGCCCGAGTCATATTTGATGTATTACGATGTCAATAACCTGTATGGTGCAGTTATGTGTGAGTCATTACCATTCGGCTCGTTCGCTTGGGTAGAAAATTTCGGGGAACGTATCGAGAGTATTCCCGACGACGCCGAAACGGGCTATATTTTCGAAGTCGATTTGGAGTATCCTCGAGAGTTACACGACACGCACAAAGATCTGCCTTTGTGCCCCGAACACTCCGTCCCTCCTGGCAGCACTTAACGAAAACTAACGACCACACTGCTTCGAAAAGAAAAATACGTCATTCATTATAGAAATTTGAAACAATGCTTGAAATTGAGATTGCGTCTCCTAAAAATTCACAGAGTCCTCAAATTCAAACAACGCGCATGGCTGAAAGAAAACATCGATATAAATACGGAATTGAGAAAGCAATCGAACAATGACTTTGAGAACATTTTTTACGAACTCATGAACAATGCAGTCTTTGGCAAAACAATGGAGAATGCCAGGAAACATCGGGAAGTGCGACTGGTGACAAAGTGGAAGGGGCGGTGGGGGGCCGAAGCGCAGATTGCCAGGCCAACGTGCCATAGCTGCACCATATTTGACAATGACATCGTCATAATCGAGCTCAATCAAGCATGCGTCCTATTCAACAAGCCGATATACACCGGATTTTCCATACTCGATATCTCCAAGCTGTGGATCTATAATTTTCATTACAATTTCATGCGCGAAAGATTTGACGATCGAGCAAAATTATTATATACAGACACTGATAGTCTGATTTATCACATCAGCGTGTCCGACACTTATGAAACGATGAAGCGTGATATTGACAAATTTGACACGTCTGATTATTCACCGAACAACCCGTACAATATGCCTTTGCGCAATAAGAAAGTATTAGGTCTAATGAAAGATGAGAATAACGGTCGTATTATGACGGAGTTTGTAGGCTTGAGAGCGAAATTGTACTCGTTTAAAATTCTCGACTGTGATGACGCGAAAAAGAGAGCTAAGAGTGTACGGCGGTCAACCCTGAAAGCCATCACATTCGACGACTTTAAAAATTGCTTGTTTGCGCACGAAAATCTTGTCAAGGCGCAACAATTGATCATGAGTAAAAAACACATTGTACATACGGCGACGCAACAGAAAATTGCTCTCAGCTGGAGAGATGACAAAAGAGTGCTAATCCCAGATTCCACGGACACTCTTCCATGGGGTTATGATGATATGGAAACTGAATAAAAAGAAAGCTGTGTGTGTGTAAAGACGTATTTTTTTCCATCCCCTCTCCCGGGAAAGCGACCAATATCGGACCTATTCTGGATGTAAACAAACGTTGGCTCGCTCTTCAACGTTTTCTCGTCAGAGTAAATTTTGTTTGGCCCTTTGAATCAGTCAAGAACTATGCATCGAGGAGACGAGATTTACCGAGTGTACACGTTTATCGCATTTTTATTCGAGCGTTATCCTTTGCTAAAAAATCGCTGGCCAGACTTAATATTCCACGATTTGCATTATCTTCCGACTTCGGTGATTTGGCGGAAATTGCCAAAAGTTTTGAAGGGAGCGCGGCAAGAAGACTTTGCTGATGCGTTTGACAAAGGCCTGATAAACACTTTCGGTCTGCTATATTCTGTGGTGCGTGTAATCAAACGACCCAATTGGGAGGAATCGGATTTTGTTGCGCCCATCGTTGATAAACACGGTAAGAATTCTCTCTCTCTCTTTCACTCACGCACGCGCGCGCGCGCGCGCGCACACACACACACACACACTGATATTTTTTAGCACAAATTTGTCTTCTTCAATCGAGTGACGAAGAGTCATTGCCACCATCACCACTATTCTCATCATCGTCATCTTGTTCATCACCACCATCAAAGAGACCGCGTTTAATCGATAAGCAATCTGATAATTCGTCGGAAATCGAGTCGCCATATTGCTCAAAACCAAGTGATGCATTTGTGCAATCTGATAGTGCTGTAGCTGGACCATGGGGAATAAACGCCCGTAGACTATGATCATCATCATCATCGTCATCGTCATCGTCATCGTCATCGTCATCGTCATCGTCATCGTCATCGTCATCGTCATCGTCATCGTCATCGTCATCGTCACCGTCATCGTCATCGTCATCGTCATCGTCATCGTCATCGTCATCGTCATCGTCATCGTCATCGTCATCGTCATCGTCGTTGTCATCGTCATCGTCATCGTCATCGTCATCGTCATCGTCATCGTCATCGTCATCGTCATCGTCATCGTCATCGTCATCGTCATCGTCATCGTCATCGTCATCGTCATCGTCATCGTCATCGTCATTGTCATCGTCATCGTCAACACTTGCGGTGCCGTCAATACGATCACGAGAACCGCCACCGCGACTATCAAGTAAGTGGGGGGGTTGCGTCGACGGGCGTCGGATAGCATCTATGCGGCGACGGGCGTCGAGTTGCATGAGTTGCTCGTGAGAGCTGTTTCTTCATATTGGATAAGGCAAAGGGCAACGGTCCGAGGCTACAATTTTTCCTCCGAACTCTAGCCAACATTCTTCTGCAGTAGATGTCAACGGGTGGATTCAAATAAACCGCGCACCCATTCAACGTGAGCAGATTGACGTCAACCACGAATCGCCCGACGAACCCGCTCAAGCCTACGAGAGTGACGATGACGACAGCTCACGGCGCAGTGAAGTCAGCGAACATACGAGTGAAGATCTTTTTGAAGAAGATAGTGAAGATTCAGGTAAAAAATCAAAAATTTTGGGGGAAAAAGCATAAATTTTTTTGGGGAAATGCGCATTTCCTGTTGCAGGCTACGTCACGTGTACTTTTGTTAATTTGGCGCGAAGGCAACAAGTCTAAGATTTTTGGACCCTCGACGAGGAATAATTCCTCAAGCCACTCTGGACAACACCTCTATTGAGCTTTGTCTGTGGAGTTATTCAGCAGCGACCCTAAGTCGATACAAACAAAAAATATCTTTCGGCTTGAAATTGACATTTTTTTCTCGTCCCCCAGATGTCTTTTCATATTCGAGGTAATTCCATCGTATTCGAAGGAATAAATATGATTTTGGTAAGTACGCACTAAATAAAAAAAATTTAAGTAAAAATATTTTTTGTATAAAAAAATTCCTCCTCTTTGTTTCTAGACCGTGGGGCCCGACCAGAATGAGTCCCTAGAGATTAAATGGCAGCATCAGTTCATAGCAGCTGCCAAAAATGTCAGAGCACGGAAGCGTGAACTTCGTGACAACACCCTCTGCGTGTGGAAGGAGGATGGTATGAATCGCGTCTGCTGTGCCTTCGAAGCCTCAGATATCTTTAATTTGAGACAACTTTTTGACATGACTCCGTTACATAACGCTGTGTGAGATGCGAAGGGAAAATGATGCATTTTTTTCGACGATAACGTTTTAATTAACCGTTTTTTTTTTACAAATCTCCTTTGTCGATCCAACTGTAGTGCGTATCGTCGAAACCTAACCACTTGACGAGCATTCGATTCCCACGCTTCTTCACCACCTTCTCAACGAGGTAAATGTCGGAATACTTAACTTTCTGGAGCTCCTCTTCGTAGAAGCAGCCGGCGATGGGTTCGTTCCGATGGTCCTTGTGATTGTACGTCGTTGGATTCGTTCTTTTCACTCTGCGTATCGTGAATATTTCCGTTTTCCAATTGGGTGTATAACCCTTCTCAAATACATTCTTAAATTTGCTAATTCGCACATTATCGCCAATTTTGAACTTTTGTGATTTTTTTGCCGATAATGGACGCTGGCGGAAAATACGATGGAAAATCTTTCATCCATTTGTGCGATTGACATTTTTCGGTTTTTCCCGGATAGTTCGATGCACGGTGTTGTTGTATTCGGTAACGAGAAAATCCAGAATATCCATCCATTTGTACATTCCGCGAAGACTGAATTGCATCCACATTTTATTTTTCAACGTTCTATTAAAACGCTCGCAGATTGATGCTTTCAAATTGCTATACGTTAAATACATGTTTACATTGTGTCTTTTCATAAGAGATTCAAACTGTGAATTATAAAATTCTTTTCCATGATCGACGTGCAAGTTCTTGGGTATGCGACCCTGATTAAATATAGATTTCATGGCAATCGTCGTATCTCTACCGCTCTTGCTTCTCAACGGTATGGCCCAGGCGAATTTGGAAAATATATCGATGGCGGTCAGGAGGAACTTATGTTGCGAGTTTTACCTCGCGTACGATGACATATCTACGATACCGGCTTGCCACGTTTCATCCAGACCTCGAATTTCAACATGTCGACGAGTATAATTTCTTCGTGCAGGCATATGCAGCTCTCGCACGAGCGTCAGTTTTTTGTCATCATTCATGGGGAGCGCGGAGATCCACACACATCAACGTCCAACATGCGAATGGAAAAAACGATTGTTTTTTCTAATAAATAATTTCAGCCTCGCGCAATTCTTCGATAATCGATAAGATCTCATTGGAATGCGATGAGTTGCCTACCGCTTGAGATGCGTGGAGTAATCGAAGACGATCTACAAGCTCATTCGGATTGTCTTAGTAAACATAGTCAAATTGCATATTTTTTCTGGCCTTCTTATACATCCCCCGACCCGTACGTGCTCGCATTATTTTCGAAATATAAATCTTGAATTTGTGACTGTTTTCACGTCGCACAGCTCCGTCCGGTTTGGAATATTTTTTATGCGCGTTCGTGCTAATGATGATATTCTCATAATTTTTAAAATCGTTCGGTTCGGGAAACCCGACATTTGGCGCTTTTTTAAATAGGAGCTCCGTCAATCCCACAGTTGTCGCATAACTTTTCTCCTCCACACGAACATGCGGAGAATCGAAAAATATCGGAGAATCGCCAATAATTAATTTGGTGCTGGCGAGCATTCGCCTACCGTATGTGGTATCCGGACTTTTCTTTTTATCCGTACGTAACAATACGAGATATTTTTTTATCAATTCATCGACTCGACTGGGTGAATGATTATCATCATCATCATCATGGGCATCATCATCGTCATCAGAGGCATCATGTTTGTGCTCATACGCCGCTGTGAAAGTTGAATCTTCCGGTGACTCATTCTTAACTTCACTCTCGTTTTCTTCCGTTTCATTCTTCATTTCCTCGTCCTTCAATGGTGACGTCTTGTGAGAAACGAGCTTTTCCAATGGAGTGACTATCGGCTTAAAGACATCCTGCATCGCCTGATCAGCATTATCTCTACCCATCTTTATCATTCGATGTTTTCGTCTAATTGCATCACTGACTTTGACGATTTGCTGCAACACATATTTTTCTTGCAAAAGTTGTCGACGCTTCATGCTGTTGTCAGTTTCACAATACAAGCAATACTGTATGTATTGGAACAAAGAGCACGTTATTTATTGACTCGCAGGAAAGAATCAAACCCTTCGTCTATACCTACCCTCATTTATACTACTATCCTTGTCAATTGTAAGGAATCCATACTTACTGGAATTCCAACTTTCGCAACATATATTTTTGAATTGTGTGTATGACATATCGGTACTGACATGGCCATCGTACACATGCTTAAGGTTCGAGTCGTTCTGCTTGAAGAGAACTATAAAATTCGTATTATCGCGTACGAGATGCTTAGGAATACGAGCGTATGTTTGAGAAAGATAGAAACAGTTCACATTCACATGCCTTCCCATGGAGAAAAAGGCTCTCACGTTGTTCTGTTTCTCGCACGCTATATCGTCAAAGATGAATATGGAGTTTGGTCGTGCGTCGCTCGTTGGCACCACTTGTTCATGCTCGTTAAATGGATGATATTCGAGACCCTTCACGGGCTGGAGAAATTTTTCGAGTAACTGATGTTTCGGCTGTTTCAGCGATTTTGAATAGAGATCAACGTTTTCGAATCTCAGACCATTCGGGTGTATTACAAGGGTGAGCAACGCGTTGGTTTTTCCGCAGTTTGACGGACCGCAGAATACAGCGCGAATCGTATTTGGCAGCAATTCACCATCACGCTTTTGTCCACCCTCCCCCCGAATTTGCGTAAATTCATCAAAGTTTATCACTGGCAACTTTTCATACGTCTTGGACTTCATTTTTGTCACGACTGACATAATTTTGGTATAAAACGAGCTTTTATATCTGTTGACGCTTCAGTCGAGAGTCAACCTTCATCATGATCAAACGCCGAGGAAAGAAGTCTGGTAAAGGTCTCCTCAATCGTATCATCAACAAACTTCCCGTTGAATTGCATTTGCCTGGATATCAGTATTGCGGACCCGGCACAAAGCCAGCTAAACGTCTTGCACGGGGCGATCCTGGAATAAATCCGTTGGATGCAGCTTGCAAAGAGCACGATATCGCGTATTCGAAAAATCGTGAAAACCCCGAAGCTAGACATTCCGCGGATAAAATATTGCAGGAGAGAGCTTGGCAACGAGTTCGCGCCAGCGACGCTAGTATCGGGGAGAAAACAAACGCGCTTGCCGTAGCAGGAATCATGAAAGCGAAGAGAAAATTCGGCATGGGGATTAAGAAGAAGAGGGGAGCAAACATTGTTGGCTTGCAGAAAATCATCGATGTAGCCAGAGAAGCCATGGTGAAGAGCGAAGATTCAAGTGCATTCGCTGCGTCGGCCTTAAAGAGCGCCCGAGCAGCTGTCAAGAGGGTCGCAAGTGGCACGCGCTAAGTGCGTACGCCTCGAGTGTTGCCTGTACTTCGTAAAATCGGTGTCTTCCTACCGTTTCTCGTATCCATCTTTGCCGGTCTCAGCGCTGCAGGGGCGCTAGCAGGTGGTGCGGCCAACATAATCAAAGCGGTCAAGGCCGCTCAAGCAGCGAAACGTGAGCTCGAAGAGAGCAAGCGTCACAATCGAACGATTGAAGCAATAGCATTGGGCAAAGGCTTACATCTCAAGCCGTACAAACAGGGAATGGATCTTTTTATCGCGCCAAAAAACGTAAAGTAGAGCTACCTCACCGACCACTCACCGATGCAGATTTGCTAAAGTACGCCAAAATAATGAAAATCCTCTATTTTCGTGGATGTTACATGCGAAATCAATTGCCCAAGGGTGGACCATGGCTACGCGAATGTGCCATTGTAAATCTCGATGAGGATATGGGGTCTGGCACACATTGGGTGGCGTACAAAAAAACCAACAATAGAGTCCATTATTGCGACAGTTTCGGCGATCTTCAACCACCTGCCGAAATTTTGCAATACTTCGGTGTGAGTAGCGTGAATTATAATTACAAGAGGTACCAGACATCGACACATTCCAGTGTGGTCATTTGTGTCTCAAGTTTCTCTGTTGACAATTACCGCGACAAGAGAGATTTTCTCTATATAAAAGTGGGTGATGAGGGAAAAATCGAGTCAGTTTGTCAAATGACATTATGGATAACAGTCTTACGTTGACCTTATTGGGATCATCGTCTGTGCTCGAGGTTCAATACTTTCCCTCCATTGAACTAGCCCCCCACAAGAATTATACCCTCGGACTCATCGAACTCCTAACCTACAATTCGATTCCAAATATAGACATTGGACACAATAAATTTTACGTTGGCAAGAACGTTTTTACCATACTTACTGGAAGTTACGAATTAGTCGATATTGCGACATACTTGGAAAAAGAGCTGGCAAAACAAAATATTACCATTCGCATTAGGCTCAACCACAATACGCTGCGCAGTAAAATCGATTTGCACCCCGTAGACTACGAGCTGGTGAAAAGCATCAATCGGATAATCTAGTGACCATTCTCAAAGTGAACGCCTTGCGCGTCGAATGTAACCTCACAGCTGGCGCGAATATTAACGAGCGAAGAGTACACACAATCCACGAGTTTTTCCAATCCGTACCACCAGGCTATAAAATCATCGAGATACCGTCGCACGTCATTTATCTGCCAATCGCGAGCAAGACGTTAGACAACATTCAACTCCGAATAGTGGATCAGGACGGTGATTTGGTGAACTTTCATGGCGAGACAATAACCATACGATTACACATCAAACCGCAATAGGTATAGTCTTTCACAGAATCTCGAGCACTTATAAAAACAATATGTCGTTGATGAGAGAGTCCAGTAGTCGATGGACACGCACACCGCTAACACCGCAGAACGTGCTGTTTTTGCAGAGTTTGAGTCTACGAATACATGGAAAAATCGCATGAAAACTACATAATCTGCATTGCGTGCGTATGCTGTTTGAGATGGAGACGGAAATAACTGATATCAAAACCCCTGTCATCTTGGATGATTCCATTGCGCACTATGAGATTCATGCACATCAGCCGTATGCATCCACAACCTTCAATAACAGTGATGAAATACGTATATCCATTCAGCATCAAAACATATGCGTACTTCCCAGTCAAAGTTCGCTACGCGTATGCGGGCGAGTCACCAAAGCCGATGGCACAATCGCCGTCAATACACATTTCGCAAACAATGGCATTTGCTATTTGTTCGACGAGGTGAGATACGAGCTCAATGCCATGGAAATAGATCGATGTAAAAATGTGGGCATAACGAGTTCGATGAAGGGATACGCATCTGTGAGTCAATCCAAGAACTATATTCTCGAGAATGCTGGCTGGGATGATGTTCGCAACGGGCACGCTGTCGCAGATGCCGATGGGAATTTTGACGTATGCATACCGCTAAGTATGATCCTCGGTTTCACCGAAGATTATCAAAAAATCATTGTGAACGCGAAGCACGAATTGATTCTATTGAGATCGAAGACTAATGATAATGTGATATGGCAAGCCACAGGTGAGGATGACATCAAATTCACGTTGAAAAAAGTAGAATGGCTCGTACTATACGTGACACTCTTCGATAAGAGTAAAATCCAACTTCTCAAGTTTATCGGTAAAGACACACCGATACCCATGACGTTCCGCTCATGGGGATTGTACGAGTACCCAATGCTCCCCGCAACCTCAAAACACATGTGGGCCGTGAAGACATCTACGCAACTTGAGAAGCCGCGATATGTCATTCTAGCCTTCCAGAGCGATCGTAAAAATAAGAAGAGCGCAAATGCGTGTAATTTCGATCGTTGTGACGTCACCGATGTCAAACTCTACCTCAATTCGCAAAGTTATCCCTATAGGAATTTAAATCTGGGCATTGATCAGAACCAATATGCGCTTCTCTATCGAATGTATGCAAACTTTCAATATTCGTACTATAATGAAGAGCCCGAACCATGCTTAAAAAAATTGGTTTTCATAAAGTATGCTCCGCTCATTGTCATTGATTGCTCTAAGCAGAACGATTCTCTCAAATTCAGCCACGTTGACGTACGCATCGAATTTGAATCAAAGACCAATATTCCCGCCAAT
Source organism: Ophion obscuratus (assembly GCA_964007375.1). Lineage (NCBI taxonomy): Eukaryota > Metazoa > Arthropoda > Insecta > Hymenoptera > Ichneumonidae > Ophion > Ophion obscuratus. The sequence goes on along the minus strand of OZ023316.1, from coordinate 9,018,166 downwards.
ACTTCCGCATACTGTCTCATTCTCCATGATCGTATTGTCGAGTACAATCCGATAGGTGGCGGGGTAAGAAAGTTGATATAAAGTCAAGATCACGCGCTCCCCTTCAGTCGTCATGGAGTTTATCGTTGATGTGCAAGGCTTCAAGCGACCGATCAACAAATTCGTCCCGATGGAAATATCAATTGTCGAGGTGGCGAGCGTTGACTGCAAGCCCTTGACGTTTCTCTTCGAACCACCGTACGCCTGGAATTCTCTGTCGGGAAAGTACAAGAGTACGAATATGTATTGGAGCGCAATTACCATGGTTTGCGATGGGACGATGGCGACTTTCCACACGACACGATCCCCATGTTCATTCGATCAATCTTACAACACGCTCGTATCGTCTACATCAAGGGATTGGGGAAATCGCTGTGGTTGAAGAAATTCACCGACCTAGCAACGGAGATCTTCGAACTGGAGACTCTGGATCGCCCATCGTTGGAGAAGCTTGCGACAAAAGAGCTGAGAAACAACGGATGTCCCTAACATGCGACTCTCCACCCAAAATTCAAATGTGCCTATGAAAATGTGAAATGTCTGGAGGGATGGTTGAAAGAGGATGCGAGGAAATAAATTTTTGTCGATTACATAATTTTTCTTTTTATTTACAAAAAAAAATTTTACAACATTTTCTCCCATTCACACGCACACACACACACACACGCGCGCGCGCACACGCACACACACACACATACACACACAGACAATGTTCTTAATACTGTGAAGGCGAGGTTCGTAGATTCCTCCGCACCAGATCTCATCTAAGCGCTGATGTCAACCTGGAGCGCCTTGGTGATCCGAAACACAATCTTTTTGCCGTGGATTCGCTGCCGCGAGGTTAGCAGAATTCCAGGCCTGAGTGCCTCCGCCAACATCGAGCCTTTGTGATGTGTTTTTTTTTCGTGACCCCATAGCGACTCGAGGTTTCTTCACCTGGAGAACAAAAAAAACAGCATTTTTTCACTTGCAATTCACTTGAGCAGTCAATCGACATTAGTCCCCTTCCTCTTCACCGCGCACTGCATTCGCGAGGTTCATTTGCCAGGATTTTGAATTCCATGCTATTGAACTTTCCACCGATGTAGACCATGCATAGATCTTCGTGGTACGCTGACGCCAACATCGTCTGGAACGTCGCCGGATTCGTTTCAAGTACCTTGCTGATCCTCCCCGGTAGAAATACGGTAAACTCGTTGCGAATGTCCATCACGAACTTTTTGCCGTACCTCGTGTTCACTTCCCGTATGTTGGTGATGGGATACTCCGACTCGGGGGTCAACTCGTTCAATTTCTTCGCCGGAAGAAAATCTGCGTATTTACCGATCTTATTGATCGCGTCCATTTTTCACTTGCCGTCTGATCGTTCGAAGCTGTCTTCACGAGATTATATACTTGCCCCCTCCACCATTCCCCATCCACTCTGAATCCTCGACCAATGACGTTTGTCGGTGAGGAGATTTTTCGCACCGTGGCTCCAAATTAATTTTTTCAAATATCATCCTCAGCGAATGAATCTACGCCCACGAATCTATTTCTCCTTTCAATTGTTGAATGTCTTGCAACAATCGTCCGATGCGCACTTTTAATTCACGTTTCTTGCACGCATTTTTTTTCGTTGCGGCGCATGATTCCGCCGCCTTCCATGGCAACTTCTCAACAAGAGCCTATTTTTTTCGTGGATTTCCTACAGCTCCGTATCGCCCGGGACGAACATTATCATTATATGCTTCACTCCATTTGATTTTTGGAACTCTTGAATAGGAGGGGGGAGGGCCTTTTCGAAATTGATCTTCAGCGAACTTCTTCAAATTTTGAGAAACAGGATTTTTTGAATCTCTGAAATGACTCATGTTGACGGTGAAATGCTATACTGACGAATATTTTTCTAGACACCCCCACTTATAGTCCCCTTCATCATGGCGGCCGAGTTTCAAGGCGTTTATCAGTAGTGTAATGGGGCCGATTCTAAACCAAAATTCCTACTACCGACATTTACCGACATAGTTGAGAAACGAACCAAAAAATGGTTAATTTCTGAGTTATCGGCGGATGGTCAGGTAGGGTTTTGATTTAGAATTGGCCCCATGATCGACTGTCGATGTTTCTATTTACCGACCAATGGTAGGTCTCCACTGCTTACCGACCGATGGTAGGGCTCTCCTGCTTACCGACCAATGGTAGGGGTCACCTGCTTACCGACCGATGGTGGAAAGTCCCCCTTCGCCTTGACTGGAATTCGGCGCTAGCGGGAGGGGGGGGGGGGGGGTAAACACGGGGCACACGTCCGACTCCTAGCGAGGCCGCGCAACGACTGACAAAGAGTTGAAGTGCTTTGTAGTAAAAGGGAGTTCCCCTCCCCTCCCGCGGGAAGAGGGGGTGGTGGGAGGAAGGTGGGGGGTCCGATTTCTCAGAAATTGTTTTAAACATTTGTGGGCGGTGAGTCATCGGGCGCTTGCCGTGGCTTGACAAAGCCCCCCCCCCCTTGCTGAGATGCGATAGTTTTGTTTATCGACGTGTTGAAACCGGCGAATTGAGGTGTTGAATGATTTTTTTCCAAGAATTTATCATCGGCACCGGTGACATTTGATAGCGTCAATATGGCGGCGGGATTTCGTCAGATTTCTACGAATTATATTTTTTAAACATTTTGCGGCGAGGGGGGCGAGTCATCGGACGCGTGTCATTTTTCCGCGCTCGGACCATCGTGCCCTCAATTTAGCCCGATAACAGGAGGAAATAAACAGATGAAAAGACCGCTGTTTTCACTCGAGCGATGCGATGTTCCATTTGCACGCGCGTGCCAATACACACACACACACACACACGCGCGCGCGCGCGCGCACACACACACACACACACCTTGCGGATGCTGCGCTTGCCAAAGCCCCCCCCCCCCCCCCCCCCAATCGAATGCGATATCGATAAACGCGTCGAAACTCGCTCGCCATTATGAGGGGGACTATAAGTGGGGGTGTCTAGAAAAATATTCGTCAGTATAGCGTTTCCCCGTCAACATGAGTCATTTCAGAGATTAAAAAAATCCTGTTTCGCAAAATTTGAAGAAGTTTGCTCAAGACCAATTTCGAAAAAGCCCTCCCCACTCCGATTCAAAAGTACCAAAGATCAAAGGGAGTGAAGCATATAATGCTAATGTTCGTCCCGGGCGATACGGAGCTGTAGGTGATTCACGGACAAAATAGGCTCTTGTTGAGAAGTTGCCATGAAAGGCTGCGGAATCATGCGGCACAACGAAAAAAATTCGTGCAAGAGACGTGAGTTAAAAGTGCGCATCGAACGATTGTTGCAAGACATTCAACAATTGAAAGGAGAAATAGACTCGTGGGCGCAGATTCATTCGCTGAGGATGATATTTGAAAAAATAAATTTGGAGCTACGACGCGAAAAATCTCCTCACTGACAAATGTCATTGGTCGAGGATTCAGAGTGGAGGGGGAATGGTGGAGGGGGCAAGTATATAATCTCGTGAAGACAGCTTCGAACGATCAGACGACAAGTGAAACATGGACGCGATCAATAAGATTGGCAAATACGCAGATTTTCTTCCGGCGAAGAAATTGAACGAGTTGACCCCCGAGTCGGAGTATCCCATCACCAATATACGGGAAGTGAACACGAGATATGGCAAAAAGTTCGTGATTGACATTCGCAACGAGTTTACCGTATTTTTACCGGCGAGGATCAGCAAGGTACTTGAAACGAATCCGGCGACGTTCCAGACGATGTTGGCGTCAGCGTACAATGGAGATCTATGCATGGTCTACATCGGTGAAAAGTTCAATAGCATGGAATTCAAAAACCTGGCAAACGAACCTGGCGAATGCAGTGCGCGGTGAGGAGGAAGGCGACTAATGTCGATTGACTGCTCAAGTGAATTGCAAGTGAAAAATTCTGTTTTTTTTGTTCTCCAGAAAGCCCGAGTCGCTATGAGGTCTCGGAAAAAAAACACATCACAAAGGCTCGATGTTGGCGGAGGTGCTCAGCCTGGAAACCTCAGGCTAACCTCGCGGCAGCGAATCCATGGCAAAAGATTGTGTTTCGGATCACCAAGGCGCTCCAGGTCGACATCAGCGCTTAGATGAGATATGGTGCGGAGGAATCCACGAACCTTGCCATCACAGTATTAAGAACATTTTGTGTGTGTGTGTGTGTGTGTGTGTATGTGTGTGTGTGTGTGTGTGTGTGTGTGTGTGTGCGTGCGTAAATGGGAGAACATTTTGTAAAAAACAATTTTTTTGTAAATAATAAGATAAATTATGTGATCAACAAAAAAAAATTTATTTCCTCGCATCCTCTTTCAACCATCTCTCCAGACATTTCACATTTTCATAGGCATATTTGAATTTTGGGTGGAGAGTCGCATGGTAGGGACATCCGTTGTTTCTCAGCTCTTTTGTCGCAAGCTTCTCCAACGATGGGCAATCCAGAGTCTCCAGTTCGATTATCTCCGTTGCTAGGTCGGTGAATTTCTTCAACCACAGCGATTTCTCCAATCCCTTGATGTAGACGATTCGAGCGTGTTGTAAGATTGATCGAATGAACATGGGGATGGTGTCGTGTGGAAAGTCGCCATCGTCCCATCGCAAACCATGGTAATTGCGCTCCAACCACATATTCGTACTCTTGTACTTTCCCGGCAAAGAATCCCAGGCGTACGGTGGTTCGAAGAGAAACGTCAAGGGCTGGCAGTCAACGCTCGCCACCTCGACAATTGATATTTCCTTCGGGACGAATTCGTTGATCGGTCGCTTGAAGCCTTGCACATCAACGATAAACTCCATGATGACTGAAGGGGGGCGCGTGATCTCAACTTTATATCAATTTTCTTACCCCGCCACCTATCGGATTGTACTCGACAATACGATCATGGAGAATGAGACAGTATGCGGAAGTATTGGCGGGAATATTGGTCTTTGATTCGAATTCGATGCGTACGTCAACGGGGCCGGACTTGAGAGAATCGTTCTGCTTCAAGCAATCAATGACAATGAGCGGAGCATACTTTATGAAATCCAATTTTTTCAAGCATGGTTCGGGCTCTCTATTGTAGTACGAATATTGTAAGTTTGCATACATTTGATAGAGACGGGCATATTGGTTCTGAGCAATGTCCAGATTCAAATTCCCATAGGGATAGCTTTGCGAATTGAGGTAGAGTTTGACATCGGTGAGGTCACAATGATCGAAATTACACGCATTTGCGCTTTTCTTATTTTTACGATCGGTCTGGAAGGCCAGAATGACATATCGCGGCTTCTCAAGTTGCGTAGATGTCTTCACGGCCCACATGTGTTTTGAGGTTGCGGGGAGCATTGGGTACTCGTACAATTCCCATGAGCGGAACGTCATGGGTATCGGTGTGTCTTTACCGATAAACTTGAGAAGTTGGATTTTACGCTTATCGGAGAGTGTCACGTATGGTACGAGCCATTCTACTTTTTTCAACGTGAATTTGATGTCATCCTCACCTGTGGCTTGCCATATCGCATTATCATTAGTCTTCGATCTCAATAGAATCAATTCGTGCTTCGCGTTCACAATGATTTTTTGATAATCTTCGGTGAAACCGAGGATCATACTTAGCGGTATGCATACGTCAAAATTCCCGTCGGCATCTGCGACAGCGTGCCCGCTGTGAACATCATACCAGCCAGCATTCTCGAGCTTATAGTTCTTGGATTGACTCACGGATGCGTATCCCTTCATCGAGCTCGTTATGCCCACATTTTTACATCGATCTATTTCCATGGCATTGAGCTCGTATCTCACCTCGTCGAACAAATAGTAAATGCCATTGTTTACGAAATGTGTATTGGCGGCGATTGTGCCATCGGCTTTGGTGACTCGCCCGCATACGCGTAGCGAACTTTGACTGGGAAGTATGCATATGTCTTGATGCTGAATGGAAATACGTATTTCATCACTGTTATTGAAGGTTGTGGATGCATACGGCTGATGAGCATGAATCTCATAGTGCGCGATGGAATCATCGAAGATGACGGGGTTTTTGATATCAGTTATTTCCGTCTCCATCTCAAACAGCATACGCACGCAATGCAGATTATGTAGTTTTTCATGCGATTTTTCCACGTATTCGTAGACGCAAACTCCGCAAAAACAGCACGTTCTGCGGTGTTAGCGGTGTGCGTGTCCATCGACTACTGGACTCTCTCATCGACGAAGTATTGTTTTTATAAGTGCTCGAGATTCTGTGAAAGACTATACCCATTGCGATTTGATGTGTAATCGTATGGTTATTGTCTCACCGCGAAAGTTCACCAAATCGCCGTCCTGATCCACTATTCGGAGTTGAATGTTGTCTATCGTCTTGCTCGCGATTGGTAGATAAATGACGTGCGACGGTATCTCGATGATTTTATAGCCTGGTGGTATGGATGGGAAAAACTCGTGGATTGTGTGTACTCTTCGCTCGTTAATATACGCGCCAGCTGTGAGGTTACATTCGACGCGCAAGGCGTTCACTTTGAGAATGGTCACTAAATTATCCGATTGATGCTTTTCACCAGCTCGTAGTCTACGGGGTGCAAATCCTAGCATACGTCCGATAGAATCCTCGGGCGTGAAATATATTTCATAATGGCACTCGATTTCACTGCGCAGCGTATTGTGGTTGAGCCTAATGCGAATGGTAATATTTTGTTTTGCCAGCTCTTTTTCCAAGTATGTCGCAATGTCGGCTAATTAGTAACTTCCAGTAGGTATGGTAAAAACGTTCTTGCCAACGTAAAATTTGTTGTGTCCAATGTCTATATTTGGAATCGAATTGTAGGTTAGGAGTTCGATGAGTCCGAGGGTATAATTCTTGTGGGGGGCGAGTTCAATGGGGGGAAAGTATTGAGCCTCAAGGACAGACGATGATCCCGATAAGGTCAACGTAAGACTGTTGTCCATAATGTCGTTTGACAAACTGACTCGATTTTCCCCCCATCACCCACTTTTATACAGAGAAAATCTCTCTCGTCGCGGTAATTGTCGACAGAGAAACTTGAGACACAAATAACCACACTCGAATGTGTCGTATGTCTGGTACCTCTTGTAATTATAACTCACGCTACTCACACCGAAGTATTGCAAAAGTTCGGCAGGTGGTTGAAGATCGCCGAAACTATCGAAATAATGGACTCTATTGTTGGTTTTTTTGTACGCCACCCAATGTGTGCCAGACCCCATATCCTCATCGAGATTTACAATGGCACATTCGCGTAGCCATGGTCCACCCTTGGGCAATTGATTTCGCATGTAACATCCACGAAAATAGGGAATATTCATTATTTTGGCGTATTTTAGCAAATCTGCATCGGTGAGTGGTCGGTGAGGTAGCTCTACTTTACGTTTTTTGGCGCGATAAAAAGACCCATCCCCTGTTTGTACGGCTTGAGATGTAAGCCTTTGCCCAATGCTATTGCTTCAATCGTTGCACCTGCTAGCGCCCCTGCAGCGCTGAGACCGGCAAAGATGGGTACGAGAAACGGTAGGAAGCCACCGATTTTACGAGGTACAGGCAACACTCGAGGCGTACTAACTTTGCGCGTGCCACTTGTGACCCTCTTGACAGCTGCTCGGGCGCTCTTTAAGGCCGACGCAGCGACTGCACTTGAATCTTCACTCTTCACCATGGCTTCGCTCGCTGCATCGATGATTTTCTTCAAGCCGACAATTTTTGTTCCCCTCTTCTTCTTAATCCCCATGCCGAATGTTCTCTTCGCTTTCATGATTCCTGCTACGGCAAGTGCGTTCGTTTTCTCCCCGATAGTAGCGTCGCTAGCGCGAACTCGTTCCAAGCTCTCTCCTGCAATATTTTATCCGCAGAATGTCTAGCTTCGAGGTTTTCACAATTTTTTGAATACGCGATATCGTGCTCCTTGCAAGCTGCATCCAACGGATTTATTCCGGAATCGCCGCATGCAAGACGTTTAGCTAGCTTTGTGCCGGGTCCGCAATACTGATATCCAGGCAAGTGCAATTCGACGGGAAGTTTGTTGATGATACGATTGAGGAGACCTTTACCGGATTTCTTTCCTCGATGTGTGACCATAATGAAGGTTGACGCTCGACTGAAGCGGCAATAGATATAAAAGCTCGTTTTATACCAAAATTATGTCAGTTGCGACGAAGACGAAGTCCAAGACGTATGGAAAGTTGCCAGTGATAAACTTTGATGAATTTACGCAAATTCGGGGAGAGGGTGGACAAAAGCGTCATGGTGATTTGCTGCCAAATACGATTCGCGCGGTATTCTGCGGTCCGTCAAACTGCGGAAAAACCAACGCGTTACTCACCCTCGTAATACACCCGAATGGTCTGAGATTCGAAAATGTTTATCTCTATTCAAAGTCGCTGAAACAGCCGAAATATCAGTTACTCGAACAATTTCTCCAGCCCGTGAAGGGTCTCGAATATCATCCATTTAACGAGCATGAACAATTGGTGCCACCTAGCGACACACGACCAAACTCCATATTCATTTTTGACGATATAGCGTGTGAGAAACAGGACAACGTGAGAGCCTTTTTCTTCATGGGAAGGCATGAGAATGTGGACTGTTTCTATCTTTCTCAAACATACGCTCGTATTCCTAAGCATCTCGTACGCGATAATACGAATTTCATACTTCTCTTCAAGCAGGACGACTCGAACCTTAAGCATGTGTACGATGACCATGTCAATACCGATATGTCATACACACAATTCAAAAATATATGTTGCGAATGTTGGAATTCCAGCAAGTATGGATTCCTTACAATTGACAAGGATAGTAGTATCAATGAGGGCAGGTATAGACGAGGGTTTGATTCTTTCCTCCGAGTCAATAAATAACGTGCTGTTTGTTGCACTGCATACAGTGTTGCTTGTATTGTGAAACTGACAACAGCATGAAGCGTCGACAACTTTTGCAAGAAAAAGATGTGTTGCAGCAAATCGTCAAGGCTAGTGATGCAATTAGACGAAAACATCGAATGATAAAGATGGGTAGACATAATGCTGATCAGGCGATGCAGGATGTCTTTAAGCCGATAGTCACACCATTGGAAAAGCTCGTTTCTCACAAGACATCACCATTGAAGGAGGAGGAGGAGGAGGAAATCAAGAATGAAACGGAAGAAAATGAGAGTGAAGTTAAGAATGAGTCACCGGAAGATTCAACTTTCACAGCGGCGTATGAGCGCAAAGATGATGCGTCTGATGACGATGATGATGCCGATGATGATGATGATGATTCACCCAGTCGAGTCGATGAATTGATAAAAAAATATCTCGTATTGTTACGTATGGGTAAAAAGAAAAGCCTGGATACGACATACGGTGTGCGAATGCTCGCCAGCACCAAATTAATGATTGGCGATTCTCCGATATTTTTCGATTCTCCGCATATTCGTGTGGGGGAGAAAAGTCATGCGACAACTGTGGGATTGACGGAGCTCCTATTTAAAAAAGTGCCAAATGTCGGTTTTCTCGAACCGAACGATTTGAAAAATTATGAGAATATCATCATTGACACGAACGCGCATAAAAAATATTACAAACCGGACGGAGCTGTGCGACGTGAAAACACTCACAAATTCAAGATTTATATTTCGAAAATAATTCGAGCACGTACGGGTCGGGGGATGTATAACAAGGCCAGAAAAAATATGCAATTTGACTATGTTTACTGGGACAATCCGAATGAGCTTGTAGATCGTCTTCGATTACTCCACGCATCTCAAGCGGCAGGCAACTCATCGCATTCCAATGAGATCTTATCGATTATCGAAGAATTGCGCGAGGCAGGCATTATTTATTAAACGATCGTTTTTTCCATTCGCATGTTGAACGTTGATGTGTGTGGATCTCCGCGCGCGCGCGCCATGAATGATGACAAAAAACTGACTGTCGTGCGAGAGCTGCATAAGCCTGCACGAAGAAATTATACTCGTCGACACGTTGACGTTCGAGGTCTGGATGAAACGTGGCAAGCCGATATCGTAGATATGTCATCGTACGCGAGGCAAAACTCGCAACATAAGTTCCTCCTGACCGTCATCGATATATTCTCCAAATTCGCCTGGGCCATACCGTTGAGAAGCAAGAGCGGTAGAGATACGACGATTGCCATGAAATCTATCTTCAATCAGGGTCGCATACCCAAGAACTTGCACGTCGATCGGGGAAAAGAATTTTATAATTCACAATTTGAAGCTCTTATGAAAAGACACAATGTAAACATGTATTCAACGTATAGCAATTTGAAAGCATCAATCTGCGAGCGTTTCAATAGAACGTTGAGAAATAAAATGTGGATGCAATTCAGTCTTCGCGGAATGTACAAATGGATGGATATTCTGGATTCTCTCGTTACCGAATACAACAACACCGTGCATCGATCTATCCGGGAAAAACCGAAAAATATCAATCGCACAAATGAAAGAGAGAGAACATCGTATTTTCCGCCAGCGTCGATTAACGGCAAAAAAATCACAAAAGTTCAAAATTGGCGATAATGTGCGAATTAGCAAATTTAAGAATGTATTTGAGAAGGGTTATACGCCCAATTGGACAACGGAAATATTCACGATCCACAGAGTGAAAAGAACGAATTCAACGACGTACAATCTCAAGGACCATCGGAACGAAACCATCGCCGGCTGCTTCTACGAAGAGGAGCTCCAGACAGTCAAGTATCCCGACATTTACCTCGTTGAGAAGGTGGTGAAGAAGCGTGGAAATCGAATGCTCGTCAAGTGGCTAGGTTTCGACGATACGCACAACAGTTGAATCGACAAAGGAGATTTGTGAGAAAAAAAAACGTTTTAATAAAAAAGTTGACTTCGAAAAAAAAATGCATTATCCCCCCCCCCATTCGAAGGAAAAATCCTCGCCTTGAGCCGTTGCCCCTTTGTCTTATTCGATATGAAGAAACGTTTACGACCAACTCATACATCCCGACGCATGTATGCTCTCCGACGCACGTCGATTCACCCCCCCCCCCCCCTTGACTTGATAGTCGCTGTGGTGGTTCTCCTGGCCCACAATTTCATCTCTCTCTATCTCTCTCTCTCTCTCTCCTCTCTCTCTCTCTCTCTCTCTCTCTCTCTCTCCTCTCTCTCTCTCTCTCTCTCTCTCTCTCTCTCTCCTCTCTCTCTCTCTCTCTCTCTCTCTCTCTCTCTCTCTCTCTCTCTCTCTCTCTCTCTCTCTCTCTCTCTCTCTCTCTCTCTCTCCCTCTCTCTCTCTCTCTCTCTCTCTCTCTCTCTCTCTCTCTCTCTCTCTCTCTCTCTCTCTCTCTCTCTCTCCAAAGTTTATAGCATTCGTGGTTTATTTACATTCTCAGTGTACTCGATCATCGCATGGTTTTTTTTTCGTCGATAGTTCCGATCAGGAGGGGGGAAATAAATGTTCGTAAATGTTTTGGTTTAAGCGTGAATATATATTTTTTACCGTACCTCTCTCTCTCTCTCTCTCTCTCTCTCTCTCTCTCTCTCTCTCTCTCTCTCTCTCTCTCTCTCTCTCTCTCTCTCTCTCTCTCTCTTCACACACAAGTGTCAACATTTTATTTTTTAATGTTCCATATGATCAGAAACATAACACCATGGAAGAGTGTCCGTGGAATCTGGGATTAGCACTCTTTTGTCATCTCTCCAGCTGAGAGCAATTTTCTGTTGCGTCGCCGTATGTACAATGTGTTTTTTACTCGTGATCAATTGTTGCGCCTTGACAAGATTTTCGTGCGCAAACAAGCAATTTTTAAAGTCGTCGAATGTGATGGATTTCAGGGTTGACCGCCGTATACCCTTAGCTCTCTTCTTCGCATCGTCACAGTCGAGAATTTTGAACGAGTACAATTTCGCTCTCAAACCTACAAACTTCGTCATAATGCGACCATTATTCTCATCTTTCATGAGACCTAGTACTTTCTTATTGCGCAACGGCATATTGTACGGATTGTTGTGTGAATAATCAGACGTGTCAAATTTGTCAATATCGCGCTTCATCGTTTCATACATGTCGGGCACGCTGATGTGATAGATGAGACTATCAGTGTCAGTATACAATAATTTTGCTCGATCGTCAAATCTTTCGCGCATGAAATTGTAATGAAAATTATAAATCCAGAGCTTGGAGATATCGAGTATGGAAAATCCGGTGTATATGGGCTTATTGAATAGTACACATGCTCGATTGAGCTCGATTATAACGATGTCATTGTCAAATATGGTGCAGCTATGGAACGTTGGCTTGGCAATCTGCGCTTCGGCCCCCCACCGCCCCTTCCACTTTGTCACGAGTCGCACTTCCCGATGTTTCCTGACATTCTCCATTGTTTTGCCAAAGACTGCATTGTTCATGAGTTTGTAAAAATTTTTCTCAAAGTCATTGTTAGATTGCTTTCGCAATTCCGTATTAATATCGATGTATTTTTTCAGCCATGCGCGCTGTTTGAATTTGAGGACTCGGTGAATTTTTAGGAGGCGCAATCCCAATTTCAAGCATTGCTTCAAATTTCTATAATGAATGACGTATGTTTCTTTTCGAAGCAGTGTGGTCGTTAGTTTTCGTTGAGTGCTGCCAGGAGGGACGTAGTGTTCGGGGCACAAAGGCAGATCTTTGTGCGTGTCATATAACTCTCGAGGATACTCCAAATCGACTTCGAAAATGTAGCCCGTTTCGGCGTCGTCGGGAATACTCTCGATACGTTCCCCGAAATTTTCCACCCAAGCGAACGAGCCGAATGGTAATGACTCACACATAGCTGCACCATACAGGTTATTGACATCGTAATACATCAAGTATGACTCGGGTTCGTTTGGATTGAAGTTATCACGCATGTAGCGATTATTCGCTTTCCCATACCTATTGCAGCACTGCGCTACACCACCGCGAATACCTTTCTCGATGAACATTAACATGTCAACGTCGAGCAAGAGTTCGAGTTCTACGCCGGTACATTTTAACATCGCATCAAACGATAGACCGGGTGCGGTAAAATAGTGCAATGGATCGAGGCCGTATGTGTTGATGCAATTTCGTCGAAAATTCTCGAAAATATCTGTCAGAGGGCGTACGTCGGTTTTCAAATACAAGTCGGAATATTCACCCAACGTTTTGAGATTAAAGACAGTCCAAACTTTGCACGCGTGCGCGTAATCGTCCGCTGAAATATCTTCACTACTCAATCGGGAGAAAAATGTATCTTTCGCAGGCAATTGCGTCTCATCGAATCGCAGCCAAGAGTCCACATAGTCATAGGGAAATACGCCTTTTCGCGTTAACAATTCAAATTGCGTGGCGTCAGCGCAATGCTTGCGTGTTACTATTTTTTGATCATTTTTCAGGTAAGACGCTAATTTTTCGATGCTACTCGGCATGAACCTCAAAGAGTCGATGAATCTATACTGCACGCGTGTACCTTTGACGCGCTTCGAAAAAGAAATATATTTCTCCTTGTTAATCGGCAAAAGACTCATGGATCCTTCGAAGGTTCGAGCCAATGCTACTATCAAAAAGTGTGCGTCGTATCCGGACAAGTTGTGAAAAACTATCGGCACTACGTGGGCAATTTTGTAATTCAAATTACAGTCTTGATGAGCGGCGCCGCGAAATTTTCCCGTAAAGTGACAATGATCTCGGACTCTCACGTTTGTCGGCGCAAATGGTTTTTCACAAATGTGACAAATTTCAGCCAACTTGAAACTTCGACTTTCGTCGCTACTCAGAGATTTCATTGGCAATATGGTCTGGAAAATGTCGTGCAAAGAGCAGGCCAGTCCTTCTAATTCACGCATGAACCACTCGATACAGTTCTTTCCACGAAACGCCTTGTACTCCGAGAGAGCGTCATTGAAACTGCAATGCTTATAGTAGGCAATGCTATGAGGGGTATGCTTCTGATAATTTACAGTGTTAGCCTGTGGTGCTGTGACCGGCTCGAGCAAACATTCCAAATCCGCGTAAATTACAAATGGAACTATCTCCTTGTGCTGGTAATTTTTGAATTTCAATTTTGTATTTGTACCTTCGGGAAAAGTAACACGACAATTATTACGGCAGTCCTCTTTATGTCGTTGCAATATTTCTTCTTTGCTGAAGTAACACAAACACCGGTCGCAAATCCACATGTGATGTCCTTTCCTCGATACCTGCGCACTCAAGAGACGCGACATGTTCTTAATCCACGCGTAATGATGATACACCTTAGGAACGGCATCCTCCTCCTCGTCCTCCTCCTCCTCCTCCTCGTCGATTTCCGCTTTGATCATGAGTAGGTGAATCGTTGGTTTATCTGACATTTGCTCACTCAGATGAATCGGCACAATTTTACTAGTGCCGTCTTTTGTCATATCATCAACCCCATACACATGGATGGATAAGCCATTCGATTGCTCAAATTTTGCAATCTTTGACAAACTCATCGGGAAATCCAGGCCTTCGTAGTTGAGCATCTCACTATAATGAGGATAAGAACTCGTACGTTCGGAATGCATCCTCGGTGGTGGAGAAAGTGCTGCTGTGACGGACCAGAGAAAACAATAGGGGTCATTGTTTTGAATATTGACGACGGCCCTTTTCGTCTGTATATCCCCGGGAAGACGCGTGTAGGTGGATAAGCTCCCTCGCAGTGGTTTGTATTTGTTAATGTTCACAAGTAGATGGGAGATTTCGCGTAACGTCCAACCCGATTCTTTTGACGTGACAACGTCTTATAATTCGATGGAGCCGGCTGCACGCACGAAAAAACATGACTCATGCGGCGTTACCTCGCTCTGAGGCGTTCCATTTAAGGCTTGAAGTGCAAGCGAGAGCGCGGAACGAGCGACAAAGAGGCACAATCTGCCTCCGCGTTCGGCAGCGTTCGGCAGCGTTCGACATCTGTCTCTCCCTACTTGAGTGATGGCCTCTGCACACTGCGAGCGACGAGCGACGAGCGATCAGCGATATCCAATGGCAACGTCACTCTCATAGATCATTTCCGTCATACTCGAGCTCTCATTGGATATCGCTCATCGCTTGTCGCCCATCGCGCGCAGTGTGCAGAGGCCATGAGCGATGCGTCCGCGTGGACAACTGCTATACGATAGTACATGTACATGTTTTCTTCAAGTATGAAGTGCAGTGAAAAGTGAATCCGGTGTCAATTGTTTATAGCAACGATAATTGCGGCGATAAAGGTAATGATTCTTTCGATATTAAATATATGTTCAGTGATATATTGTCGAATATTCGTGCTTTCATCATTAAAATAAATAGCATCGGTCCGCTAGTGCAGCGATTGTAGGTTATGCTATAATTGACAAAACTATAACAATAAGTTAATAGAACTATTTCACGATGAGTAAAAATCAATTGCTTTACTATTCGATCGAAATAATTATCGAGCGTAGCTATGATTTCAAAAAATTAAAACAAATGTTAAATCTTCCACACATCATAACAACGTGTCTGAAATGACAGGTTGGACCAGCCAGCCGTCAAAGGGAACAATTTTCTCCTATATCAAACACATTGCGGCGGGCTTTTTAAAAGCTAGAGTTACAAAAATTTTAATGATGTTTCCAAATTTTTAATTTTAAATTTAAGATTTATGAACAATAATTTAATCACAGTTTATTCTTATAATAAATTATTCAAAATTATTACTTTTTTACAACAAATTACAATTAAATTTGCAAAAATAATTAAGTAACTAATTGAACAACAACTTTTATTCAGTTTACTTGCTGTAAGAAATAATGTCAATACAAAATTTATTATTATAAAATAATAAAATCAAAAATTAAATTTTAACAGTCGAGTAGAAATTTAAACAATACATTTTATTCAAGTATTTTGTAAATTTAAAATGATTTTCTGAACGAAGAATTTTATGAAAAAATAAAAGTTGTAAAACAATTGCTCAAAGCACATTCATACTTGTAAAAAATATGTACATTGTAAAAAAAATAAATAAAAATTGACCTAATTGTATTTATGCGTACAAATAAATGTAACTTGATCAATTCAATTGTGATTTCCATTTACCTCCTTCTCTATATCCATACAAAATATCTATCAAACAAACAAAATTAAAATTTTCTTTTGAAAAATGAAACCATTCCATCAGTATTTTCTTATGACGTTGTCACGTTCAACTATCGTCAGTAAACCGACTTTACAGACAACCGATTTTTTCCTAAAAGTCCTCGATTTTGGCGGAGAGTTTTGCTTGGACGCACTCGATGAACCACTCGGCAATATCGCTCGATGGTAGAATGACCGCGTTCGTCGTTTGAAATGTCTTTTCCTCCTCAATGATTTCGTTCACCTTCATGAGGTGAAATTTGCACGCCAAGGTCACATTCACCTTCACGTTACCCTCCTCGCGCACGATTTTGTCCAGTTTTGAAACCACCACGCGCATCGCATCTTCGAGGAAACTTTGCACATCTTTGTGCTCGAAATTCACAATCGAGCCCGTCTTTATTCGACTTTTGAATGCCGACTCGAGATCGACCCACTTTAGTTTTTCGCGATCATCACTCACACCAGCACCGCTTACACCTGCGCTGCTTACACTTGCTCCACGCACGATTTTCTCCCTCAACGACAACAATTTTGCAATTGTCGATTGTATTTTTAGTTTTTGACCGACGTTGAGCCCCGGTTTTTTCAACGTTTGCCCCAAAAGTTTGACGTGCACCTCACAGAACTTTTGCCACTTATCCACGTGAGAGAAATTGTTCCTCGCACTGCTCAACTTGTCGATAATTTTATCGCAATCGTCCATGGTCCAGACTGTTTGATGAATCGAAATGAAGTACCGATGCTGAAGGGCTCACATGTATTTAAGAAGGAAATCTCTATACAACCTCGCACGCGCGTATGTGCGAGAGTGTGTGTGTGCGTGCGTGCGTGTGTGTGTGTGTGTGTGTGTGTGTGTGTGTGTGTGTGTGTGTGTGTGTGTGCGTGTGTGCCGGCACGCGCTTGAACGTCGAGTTTGTATACACAAGATCGAGTTCCAAACAGCGAGACGTTGGGCGCTCTTACTCATGCTTTCCAATCTTGAACACGAGATGATTTGTTCTTGAAATACTTTACCGGTAGCCTTCGTAATGCATTATGCATCCATATCCTCAGAGTCCGCGTCCAACGTTTCAATAACTAGATAATTCTTCATATTCAGTATATGAGCCAGCTGTTCTCGATTTTCGTGACCCTTAACGTATGCGATAAACTTTCCACCGATGTAGGCTATGCAGACATTTCTTTTGTACGCTGCTGCCAACATCAGCTGGAAAGTTGCAGAATTCGCGAATTTCAGGCTGTTTTCCACCGCGACACATTTTCCACCGCGATAGACCATGCATAGATCTCCTCTATGGGCTGCTGCCAACATGCTCTCGGATGTTGTCAAATCAGCCTCAAGTACCTTGATGATCGTTGCAGGTAGAAGCACGCTGAATTCGTTGCGAATGTCGACGACGTGCTTTTTGCCAAGTTTAGTGTTGACCGCCCGTATGTTGGTGATGATATAATCCAACCCGGGTGACAACTCGCTGAGCTTCTTCGTCGGCAGAAAATCGGCAATTTTACCAATTTTATCGATGAACTCCATTGTTTCACTCGTGTGCACGTAGTTCTTTCTCATGTGTGCGTCCGATCTTGAATCGCAAGATTTTGTACTCCTCACCCCCCCCCCCCCCCGTTGAGGGCACGATGGTCCGGGCGCGGAAAAATGACACGCGTCCGATGACTCGCCCCCCTCCCCGCAAAATGTTTAAAAAATACAATTCGTAGAAATCTGACGAAATCGCGCCGCCATATTGACGCTATCAAATGTCACCGGTGCCGATGATAAATTCTCGGAAAAAAATCATTCAACACCTCAATTCGCCGGTTTCAACACGTCGATAAACAAATCTATCGCATCTCAGCAAGGGGGGGGGGGCTTTGTCAAGCCACGGCAAGCGCCTGATGACTCACCACCCACAAATGTTTAAAACAATTTCTGAGAAATCGGACCCTCCACTCTTCCTCCCACCGCCCTCTCTTCCCGCGGGAGGCGGGGGGGGGGGACTCCCTTTTACTACAAAGCACTTCGACTCTTTGTCAGTCGTTGTGCGGCCTCGCTGGGAATCGGACGTGTGTCCCTGTGTTTACCCCCCCCCCCCCATTCTGCCGCATTCCATTCGAGGCGAAGGGGGACTTACCACCATCGGTCGGTAAGCAGGTGAGCCCTACCATCGGTCGGTAAGCAGGTGAGCATCACCATCGGTCGGTAAGCAGTGCAGCCCTACCATCGGTCGGTAAGTACAGCCATCAACAGTTGATCATGGGGCCGATTCAAAATCAAAACCCTACCCGACCATCCGCCGATACGTCGAAAATCAACCTTTTTTGGTTCGTTTCTCAACTAAGTCGGTAAATGTCGGTAGTAGAAATTTTGGTTTAGAATCGGCCACATTACACTACTAACATTGCTGGGCGCAAAAGAGCTTCTGTATGGTCCAGGGATAGCAGACTAATCGATAAGAACTTGTTTTATATTAATATTCAAGTTACATCATTCAATAATATCCTCTCAAAATTTTAAATGCGTTTTTCTCGAAACCATGCTTTTTGACCTGGTTGACAGCAAAACTCTGTCAAATTTTGTGCAATCGACTTCATTCAAAGATGTTTCTCTTCAGAAAACTTATCGCTATCGTCGCATCGTAGAGTTTTTTAAAAAATTGTTTACTTTTTTTAATTAACAATTTAGTGCAAAATTTTCGTGTAAAATTCGATTTTTTTACAATGGCTGCCATTTTTTTTCTAATCATAATTTTCAAATTTCGTACGATGCTGCGATAGCTATACTATTATAATTGAATAATATTTTTGAATTTTTTATTTCAGATGCTTGCTGTGGCACTTAGGATGTTAACCGTCGGGGAGTCTTTTTTGATACGCCATTTTGCGACCGCTCCTCTGCTTAATAAAATGTACTAAAAATTAAAAAATTCCTTGTATGTTTCATTACTTCAATAATTAATACACAAAATTTCAAATAATTTGATCGAGCCGTATAAAGAAAATCCCCAAAAATACCTCACTTTAGCCTGTCACACTAATATTCCCCCCTAAGGCGTCTGGCCACCTTGGCCGATCGAAAAATGGGTACATTTATTCAAAAAAATAATAAACTCGAAAGTATCGGCCGGAACATTTTTATTTTTTTACACAACGTCAGAAAGGGCTTTAAGAAAAATGTTAATACATTTTCGTTCAAAATATTAAAAAATGGCGCCGTTATGCACATTGCCGCGGAGGCCCTCCGCACGATACGCGCGGTCGTTGTCATAGCTAGCTGTTACCCGGTCATGTCACATCTGAAAAAAAAATCAGCTCATTCGTGAGTAGTGTCGCTACAATGTAGCGTAGCGGTTTTTTGTCGACCATTAAAAAAATTATAATGAGCCATAATTTCAGTGAAAAATACAATTTTTTTTCTTCGGCTCACCATAATTTTTTTAATGGTCGAAAAAAACCGCTACGTTACATTGTAGCGACACTACTCTCGAATGAGCTGATTTTTTTCAGATGTGACATGACCCAGTAACAGCTGGGACAACGACCGCACGTATCGTGCGGAGGGTTTCCGCGGTAACGTGCATAACGGCACCATTTTTTAATATTTTGAATGGAAATTTATTAACGTTATTCTTAGAGCCCTTTCTGACGTTGCGTAGAAAAATAAAAATATTCCGGCCCATACTTTCGAGTTTATTATTTTTTTAATATACTCATTTTTCGATCGGCCAAGGTGGCCAGACGCCTTAACGCCTAGAACGGGAACGAAATACTCTTTTCTCCACTTGTTGGCGCTACGGGGGACGTATAGGTGCACACGCATACACGCTGTTCCACATTCAAGCATACATATACCTAAATGCGCATGTACAGGCACACGTATATAGGTGCATACACACATCCCAAAGCGATAATACATTCGCGACTAATGGAGAAAAAATTTATTTCGTTAGCTCGAAATTTCTATTCACTTTCCATGCGACGAACACGATAAGGGCTATTTGTCGAAAGCATTGTAACCATTTGTATTTTTGTGCATTTCACTGAGACTACGTATGTTGCATTACCCATTAATAAAAAATAACTAGAATGAACGGCATTTTAGATTTTTATTTCATTTTTATAACCTTGAACCCTGATAAAATGTATCAGGTTGATAAAAAAGTGTTGTCGCAAAAATTTAAAAAATGTCTTTTTACGTATTGACGCAATATGACATCGAGCTATGTCGAGAATATTCTAGAATGTTTCTACTCTTCCGCGTGACAGGGTATAAAAGGGCGAGCGCGCGTTCTAGTGGACAGAAATGGCTTCGATCTCGCAGGAGCAACTTCGAGCGATCTTTTTTTACGAGTGGCGGCGCGGCACGAACGCAAGCACAACTGCTAAAAATATACAGGATGCATTCAGCGAAAACGTAGTTTCTCATCGAACAGTCCAGCGTTGGTTCAATCGTTTTAAATCTGGAGGCATAAGCCTTGAAGATAAGGAACGTTCCGGACGACCGTCGACCATCGATGATGAAGCATTACTCCGCTGCATCAAAGAAAAACCGAAAGCAAGTACGCACGAGCTAGCAAGAGAACTTGGCTGCACCCAACCGTCAATAGTCAATCACTTACGCAACTTGGGATACAGGAAGGTTCTAGCTCAATGGATACCACACCGTCTCACCGACGACAATAAGAACTGTGGCGAGACCATCTGCCAGTCTCTCTTGCTTGGCCACCACCGCAACCAGTTTTTATAAGATCTTGTGACGGGAGATGAAAGCTGGGTCTTGTATGATAACAGAACGCGTTTAGCATACTGGCTTCGTATCGGAGAAAAACCGCCACACCAACCGAAATCTGATCGTCACTCACAAAAGGTTTTGTTGTGCTGTTTCTCGGACGCAAAGGGAATGCTGTTTCATAATTTTCTGCCTGTAGGTAAGACAATCTCCTCTACACGATACATCGAGAATCTCCAGGAATTGGCAAAGCTATAAGAAAAAAACGGCCAAGACGCGCGACTGTGCACCTTCTCCACGACAACGCGAGACCCCATGTCGCAAAGGAAACCCACAAAACAATCACTCAGCTTCACTGGAATACCGTTCCTCATCCACCATACTCTCCTGACATCGCGCCATCTGACTACCATTTGTTCAGACATTTGAAGGCATATTTGAGAAACAAAACTTTCAAAAACGTCGACAATCCCAGAAAGGATATTTCAAATTTCTTTGAGTCCCAGCCGCCCCAGTTTCGGGCAAAGGGAATACATGAGTTGCCAACTAGATGATCGAGTGTCATAGAAACCGATGGCGAATATATTGTTGATTAGAAATTTTTTGTATAAGATATATAAACAAATAAATTATATTGAAATTATCGCGACAAAACTTTTTTATCAACCTGATAAATAGTTGAATGTTTTCTCCGAACACATCAAATATATTAATTAATGTTACTAATAATCTCATTAGTAAATTAACCACTATCATTAATCTTGTGTTCATATGTTATGTCGAAACAACCACATCCGCAATAGGTTCAAACGCAATCAAAAGAGGTGTTAGAATTACTTCACCTGGGTCAGGTATGAGTATGAGGGTCTATGTAGGAGTTAAGCAGAAAAAGAGGACCATTTTGACACCGCACAGTGTTTCAAAGTCTCGAGAATTGTGACAGAATATCAAAGAGATGTCAGATTTGACGCATAAGCCGTATATAGGGTCTTTTGAAGCTGCTGAAGACGAATCCGAAATGCCAATTCGGAACACTTTCACTCGACAATTTTTCACTCGAAATTACCGATCCATAATGGCCGACATTAAAAAAAAAACTTCTCAGTTTCGTCCGAAAATCCATATATGAGGGTTTTCAAGGTTGCTGATGACGAATCCGAAATGCAAATGTAAAAACTTGAAATGGGAGGTACAAAATAGCCGACATTCGTGCAAAAAAACTCGTCAGATTCAATTGAAAATCCGTGTATAGAAGTTTTCGACGATACCAACCAATGAGGAATCCAAAATCCATATTTCGGAACTCAAAGTGGCCAGCATTTTACAAGAAAAAAACTTTTCAGTTTCGGCCGAGAATCCATTTATGAGCATTTCCAGGGTTGCTGATAACAAATCCGGAAACCAAATTTCTAAATTAGGAAATTCCACTTTTTAGGAAAGAATACTGACTCATTCTTTACACAATTCGGCCTTTGCACACCATAATTTCACTGATCTATAAGTGCATTCATTCGAAGTTGATACCCAAAGGTGTATTCACTAGTCGATCTTAGAACATTTATGCAATTAATTCTCGATATTTTCTGCGAAGTTTACTGGGGTTACATAAAACAGTTGCTTTCAAAACTGGGCATGATCGAAAATAAAAATAAAATAAAGTTTCCAAAAACTGTTAATTAGATGTTTTCCTTGCAAAAAAAGATGTTTCACAAAAAACTATTAATTCGTTTTTTTTCTTCCAAAAAAGATGAAGTTATGAAAAAAACTAAAAAAACCGGAAAAATCGCATAAACGTTCTCAGATCGAGTAGTGAATACAACTTAGGGGTACCAACTTTTAAATGATACAACTATAGATGAGTGAAATTAAGGTATACAAAGACTGAATCGTGTAAAAAATGAGTTTTCTGAAGTGTTTCACAAATTTTCTACAAAAAAATATAAATTTTCGTTTTTAATTTTTTTAATTTTTTGTTCTCAAATTTAGCAAGTAACTAGAGCAAAGTTGTGAAAATGTCGAAAAAAATTGGCCCCTTCATATTGATGATCATTACGCGATGTTTAGGAACAATACTTGTTCCTTTAGTTCTGTTGTAAAACTTTGATCAATCGGTCCGGAAAAAAGGTTCGATGGATCAATTTGAAAATGTTCAGGGCTATTCGGGGTACATTAAGCTGAAAAAAAATCTGGCAACAATAGACTTTCTATCAATATTTGTCCAATAGTGGTAGATTTACTGAAAAACCATAAATAATTATTATTATGCACTATTTTCAAATTAATGTTAAGGGTGAAAAATGTTTTGTCTAAAAAACCGACGAAATTCACTTATAGGAAATTTATTCAAGTATTCAAAGCTGCCCTTCTATTCCGTGTGCAATCATTAGTTGCTGAGATATCGATGATAAAAAAACAAACGGATCTTTTTTTCATTCAAAGTCGGATATCTCAGCAACAATTGACGTAAAGGAACAAAAAAACAAATTGTAGCTGAAATAACAAGCTAACTGATCTATGCAATGATTTAACTTTTAACAAAATCCGGAGCCCGTGGACCCTTGAAAAAAAAAACTAAAAGATGTGGAAACATTTTTTCTTCCACTACTTATTATGATTGCGCGATAACCGCACCTCACAAACATGTGTTGCCAAAAAATCTTGAAACTAGAAACTTTAAGCTACAAATTGCTTTATTTCATCCTGGTACTATCATTTTTCACAAAGACAAAAGCGCTTCAAAAACGGTAAAAAATTGAAAAAATGTTCTATTCCTTTAATTTTTTGAAATAGTATAAAACGAAATGATACTATAATCACATAAGATTAAAGTCAGGCTATAAGTACCGATTTTCGAAGTACAATCCATGAAAAGCGGGCTTATAAGTCCGGATGAAAAAGGTACAATACAAAACAAAAAACTAATTGAGTCATAAAGTTGGTTATAAAAAAGACAAGCATTGCAAAGCAGCTGTTTCTCGGAATATTCGATGAAAAACAGTTAAAACTATGTATTACATTTTAAACCAAAGTGGTATAAATGAGTAAAAGTAGAGGAACAGTAGCGGTTCTAACTCAAGTGACGGCATCTCAGGGGGAGAGGGGCGGGCAGGGGGGTGTCCAGCACGGAGAAGCCAAGTGCGGTGGTACGGCAGGGGTGGGGGGGTCAGCGCGGGGAATCCAAGTGCGTGGGTACGGCGGAGGGGGGGTGTCAAGCGCGGGGGACCAAGTGCAGCGGGGGGGGGGGGGGGGGGACGCGTGTGACGTCACAGGATGTCCCTATGGAGGGGGTAGCCATGTGGTCTGAAGAGTGACTGGCGGGGAAGCGGCTGTCGATGAGTGTGTGTGTGTCTGTGTGTGCGTGCGTGCGTGCGTGTGTGTGTGTGCGTGCGTGCATGCGTGTGTGTGTGTGTGTGTGTGTGTGCGCGCGTGCGTGCGTGCGTGCGTGCGACAACCATATATGGGTCGGAAAATTTTTGGTAATATGAAAACGTTAGGCGCCACATGAATGGCGGCATTTCAAAACCCATTATTTATGACATGCAGCTGGTTCCATTCCGAAAGACAATGTCTATTGCATGCGCCCCGTCTCTAAGCTCGCCAACACTCGAAACAGGTCCTGAAAGGTTTCTCAGAAAATACTATATCTTTAGGGATCAAAGGCTGTGACCGCGAATGGACCACTTGAGCGCAGCTGCACTCTCATTCATCGAGGTCTCCAAAGAGATCTTCCGAAACATATTGTCAAGATGTTTGCATGCGCGTCCACCCGTCACGAATCTCGCCTACACTTTAGACAGGTTTCGACAAGTCAGGATGTCTTGGAAAAACTGTAAACTTTAGGGATCTATTGGGAAGGGCCGTTGGCACCGATGGATCACTTGAGCTGCAGGACCCATAAAATCTTTTGACCCGATGCATCCCGACTTCCTGTTTTTTGTCTCATGTTCCTTGAGCGATCTACGCGTTATCGGGAAACTCCGTTTTTTTCCGAGAGAGGGTCGATGTTTTTTCCCCCGAAGGCCATTTTAATAATCCGCTCCGCTCAAATTTGGCCGCACTTTGCATGAAGCAGTCAGTCTGTTAACATGGTGAAAGTTTTTCCAACTCGGCTCGGCCAAATTTGCTTTTACGCTCAATCAAATATTTTGCCGCGTGGGAGCAACGATGCGTTGCGTTCATTGAAGGTCTGGAAACGCAATGCCGGATTAAGCGCCCACGATTATTAAATGGACATCAACAGTCGCTAATAGCCCAAATAGCGCGTCTGGAAGGATTGAGGAATTCGATGCGGAGTCGTTTCATACAGACGGGCGCAGGACATGGTGAACATGAGTTAATCTGGCGCGAGATTGAAACATCCTTCGAGAGTCGGATATTGACCGGTTCCATCATCAATCGCAGCCACATCGAGCCGAGACACTTCCTAAATGATGCTCGCGTCCTAGTGCTTCATCATGTTCAAAATATTATCAGCAAGCACAAAATCATTAAAATCAATACAGTGTTTAATGGTGAATTCGCGAGTGGTGACAAACATGCGAATAAAAGTGTCAACACGCGAAACTGCGAACTATTAATCACAAGCGATTTGAACGAGTGGTATGAACAGCGTGTTATAGAGCCCACTTTAGCCTTACTCGATGAATTTCAAGAACGTGATAGTGGCTGGACTCTGCAGAAAATACTGAACCTCACGATAAATGTGAAAAAGTATAATCCGATGCGTGCTGGGTGCTCCATATCATTACCGCGGAAAATAATGATGAAGAGGGCTGTGGTTAACGTCAAATCGGGGGGTAATGCATGTTTCGCATGGGCAGTTGTCGCTGCTCTATACCCAGCTGAACGAAACAGTGACCGTCCATCTTCTTACCCTCAATATTCGGCAGTACTGAATCTGAAGGATATCGAATTCCCCGTGACGATACATCAAATTAAAAAATTTGAACTTCATAACAATGTATCGATCAACGTATATACCATCACGACCAAAAAGGACATCGTTCCGATACGAATCTCTCAACACAAGAAGGAAAATCACATAAATTTGATGTACATGCAAGATACCGAGGACAGTAATGTGGGGCACTTCATATGGATCAAGAACCTGTCGAGACTCGTGAGGGCGCAACTGACCAAAATGAAGCATAAGAAAATATCTGTGATCGGTATGTAGTTAACATAATATATATATATGTAATCATATATGCTAGACGAATTAAACAAAACAATATTGTTTCATTTGCAGGTGTTTGCACTACTTCGGATCAGAGGAAAAATTGCACTCATACGAGGTCGGTTGTGGAACAATAAATGACTATGCAATTCGGCTACCAGATGACTCGAATAAGTGGCTCTAGTTCAGCAACTTCAGCCGTAAAGAGCGACATCCATTCACTGTGTATGCTGATTTGGAGTGTGCGCTGGCAAATACCGATGGGGAGAACCTAGCGAAAGATATGTATCAGCAGCATGAAGTGTTTAGTATCGGATACTATGTGTGTTGTTCGTATGACGATTCATTATCTTCATATCACTCGCGTCGCAGTGCTGATTGTGTATCGTGGTTTGTTGAAGAGCTAAAAAATCTAGCACTGCGGATAAAAGAAACTTTCTGTGATAATGTACCAATGGTACATTTAACGGCGAGTGAGTGGGCTAGTTTTCGAGCAGCGACTCAATGTCACATATGTGAGATATCGTTTGCGCAAGAAGATGTACGCGATCGAGATCATTGCCATCTGACTGGGCGCTATAGAGGCTCCGCCCATTCCAACTGCAACCTAAATTACAAGCATTCATTTTTCATTCCAGTAGTTTTGCACAATTTATATGGTTATGATGCGCATTTTATAATCAAGGAAGTAGCCGCAGCGTTCGAAGGAACAACCGATGTGCTTCCAATCACAAAGGAGAAATACATCTCATTCACGAAGCATGTTAAATTTACAGACGATTCAAAGCACAAGATCCAATTGCGCTTTATCGAATCATACAAATTCCTCAACACGAGTTTCGACAAATTAGCATCATTCTTGACCGAAGACAAACTCAACATTTTACGCACACAATTCCCAACTCTCTCGACAGAGGATTTCAATTTGCTGACACGAAAAGGGGTCTTCCCTTATGAATATATTGATGACGTGACCAAGCTAGATGACACTTGTCTACCACCACGTGACGCATTTTACAGTTCCCCGACAGACGCTACACTATGTGAGAGCGAGTATGCACATGCTGAGAAAGTTTGGGTGCGGTTCTCCATTCGAACGCTGGGTGACTATAGCGATTTGTATCTGAAGACAGATGTCTTGTTATTAGCCGATATTTTCATAAACTTTTGAAATACATGCGTTGAGACCTATGGCCTAGATCCCCCGTATTACTATACATTGCTGGGGTATACCTGGGATACAATGTTAAAACACTCGAATGTCAAGTTTGAATTACTAACTGACATCAACATGGTTTTACTTGTTGAGCGGGGTATACGCGGTGGTCTGAGTCAATGCTCAATCCGATATGTACACGCTAATAACAAGTACATGGAGTCGTTTGATCCATCGAAAGCATCATCATACTTGATGTATTTTGATGTCAATAATTTGTATGAATCGGCAATATGTCAACCCTTGCCATATGCAGATTTTCGATGGGTCAACGACGTGTCCAGTTTTGATCCATCATGCAACGCGCTAGACTCCCCTATAGGCTACATCCTTGAAGTCGACTTGGAATATGCTCAATCTCTACATGATGCGCACAAAGACCTGCCGTTTTGTCTAATACACGAAAAACCGCCGGGTAAGCAGGGGGAAAAGCTTTTATCAACCGTCCGCGATAAAAGCGCTACATCATATACTACCGGAATTTGCAACAGTGCTTGCGCCATGGACTTTGCCTCGTGAAAATCCATAGTCCTGCAGTTTACACAATCGCCATGGCTGCGTTCGTATATTGAGTTGAATACCCAGTTTCGAACCCTTGCCAAAAATGATTGCGAAAAGAATTTATTCAAGTTAATTAATAATGCGGTCTTTGGCAAAACGATGGAGAATGTGCGCAACCATGTAGATGTAAAGCTTTTAACAAAATGGGAGGGCAGATATGGCGCGGAGGCAATGATTGCGAAGCCAAACTTCCACGGCCGAAGTGTTTTTTCGGAAAACCTCGTTGCCGTTGTCGGAAAAACGGTATTGCGCAATCTCGAGGTGAAAGTCAATAAGCCGATATATGTGGGTATGTGCATACTTGACATATCCAAAACGTGCTTGTATGGATTTCATCACGAGTATATGGTACCTCTGTATGGAGATAAATGTAAAGTCATGTATACCGATGCGGATAGTCTCATATATGACATTGAGATCGCTGATATTTATGTCGACATGAAGCGCGACATTTCAAAATTCGATACAAGCGATTATTTGGCGGACAATAGGTATGGTATACCGCTCGTCAACAAGAAGGTACCCGGTCTCATGAAGGACGAATGTAATCGAGCAATTATGACCGAATTTATTGGACTTCGATCGAAAATGTGCGCTACACGTATCGAGGGTAAGAAGGACACAAAAAAAATTACAGGTGTCAAGAGTAGCGTTGTGGCGAGGACAATCACGTTTGACGATTATGCTCAATGCTTGAAGGAAATATTGAAATGGAGCGTATTCAATCGTGCATTCGATCAAAGTTGCATAAGGTTTACACCATTCGCGAGACGGAAATTGCTCTGAGTCCTCATGACGATAAGCGGTATATCATACCTCGGACATCTGATACCCTACCATGGGGGCATTATAGACTACCGTGGAAAAAAGTTTCGTAAATTTTTTTTTACAACCGTGATGTAAAATCGCGTACGTTTTTTTGTCAATATCGATGTATAAAACTCGTGAAAATTATATATATATATTATGTTCACTCGATGTAAAACTTGTTAAAATTATGTTTGTTGCAAATATTTAATCGTGTAAGAATGGATTTATTATATTCTGTAAGTAAAGAAATGGACATTTGATAATCCCATGTGTTTATTCACTCTATCCATCTCCTCTTACCCACGTTCCACGAAAAAACATGCATGAGGGGATCAAAGAGTTTCAGGAGACTTTCTACGATGCTCATGATACGTTTGAAGATGTACGTGAGACGTTCAAGAGACTTTCGAAAACGTTCATAAGACGTTGGAAGACATTCACGAGAGGTTCGAAGACGTTTAGAGACTTTCGAAGACATTCATAATACGTTTGAAGACAGTCATGAGGGATTCGAAGACGTTCAAAATACTTTCGAATACGTTCAAGAGACCTTCGACGACATTCATAATACATTTGAAGACATTCATGAGGGGTTCGAAGACGCTTAAGAGACTTTCAAAGACATTCACGAGGGTTTCGACGACGTTCAAGAGACTTTTGACGACGTTCATAATACATTTGAAGACGCTTAAGAGACTTTTAAAGACATTCAAGAGATCTTTGACGATATTCATAATACGTTTGAAGACATCGATGAGGGGTTCAACGACGTTTTAGAGACTTTCACAGATATTCACGGAGGGTTTGAAGCTGTTCAAAATACTTTCGATTACATTCTAAAGACTTTCGACGACATTCATAATATGTTTGAATACATTCAAGAAGCGTTCGGAGACACTTAAGAGACTTTCAAAGACATTCATGAGGGGTTTGAAGACGTACAAGAGACTTTTTACGACATTCATAATACGTTTGAAGACGCTTCAGAGACTTTCAAAGACATTCATGAGAGGTGCGAAGACATTCAGAGAGACTTTCGAAGACATTCAAGAGATCTTTGACGATATTCATAATACGTTTGAAGACATCGATAAGTGGTTCAACGACGTTTTAGAGACTTTCACAGACATTCACGAAGGGTTTGAAGACGTTCAAAATACTTTCGAATACGTTCACGAGACCTTCGAAGACATTCATAATACGTTTGGAGACATTCATGAGGGGTTCGAAGACGCTTGAGAGACTTTCAAAGACATTCACGAGGGTTTTGAAGACGTTCAAGAGACTTTTGACGACATTCATAATACGTTTGAAGACATCGATAATTGGTTTAACGACGTTTTAGAGACTTTCACAGACATTCACGAAGGGTTTGAAGACGTTCAAAATACTTTCGAATACGTTCACGAGACCTTCAAAGACACTCATAATACGTTTGGAGACATTCATGAAAGGTTCGAAGACGCTTAAGAGACTTTCGAAGACATTCATGAGAGGTGCGAAGACATTCAGAGAGACTTTTGAAGACATTTAAGAGATCTTTGACGATATTCGTAATACGTTTGAAGACATCGATAAGTGGTTCAACGACGTTTTAGAGACTTTCACAGACATTCATGAAGGATTGAAGACGTTCAAAATACTTTCGAATACGTTCAAGAGACCTTCGACGACATTCACAATACGTTTGAAGACATTCATGAGTGTTTCGAAGACGCTTGAGAGACTTTCAAAGACATTCACGAGGGTTTTCGAAGACGCTCAAGAGACTTTTGACGACATTCATAATACGTTTGAAGACG
This sequence comes from Ophion obscuratus, assembly GCA_964007375.1. Classification (NCBI taxonomy): domain Eukaryota; kingdom Metazoa; phylum Arthropoda; class Insecta; order Hymenoptera; family Ichneumonidae; genus Ophion; species Ophion obscuratus. The sequence continues at coordinate 8,987,765 of OZ023316.1, read as the reverse complement.
CTCAAGAGACTTTCAAAGACATTCACGAGAGGTGCGAAGACATTCAGAGAGACTTTCAAAGACATTCACTAGAGGTACGAAGACATTCAGAGAGACTTTCAAAGGCATTCAAGAGATCTTTGACGATATTCATACTTCCTTTCCACTTATTGGTATTATGTAGGTATTGTTATTAGGTAGGTATTCCACTTATTGGTATTATGTAGGAGTAGGACTCTATGGATTTTCACGAGGCAAAGTCCATGGCGCAAGGACTGTCGCAAATTCCAGTAGTGTATGATGTAGCGCTTTTTATCGCAGACGGTTGCTAAAAGCTTTCCCCTCTGCTTACCCGGCGGTTTGTCATGTATTGGACAAAACGGCAGGCCTTTGTGCGCCTCATGTAGAGATTGAGCATATTACAAGTCGACTTCAAGGATGTAGCCTTTAGGGGAGTCTAGCGCGATGCATGATGGATCAAAATTGGACACGTCGTTGACCCATCGAAAATATGCATATGGCAAGGGTTGACACATTGCCCATCCATACAAATTGTTGACATCAAAATACATCAAGTATGATAATGCTGTCGATGGATCAAACGACTCCACGTATTTGTTATTAGCGTGTGCATATCGGTTTGAGCATTGACTCAGACCACCGCGTATACCCCGCTCAACAAATAAAACCATGTCGATGTCAGTTAGTAATTCAAACTTGACATTCGAGTGTTTTAACATTGCATCCCAGGTATACCCCGGCAATGTGTAGTAATACGCGGGATCTAGGCCATAGGTCTCAACGCATGTATTTCGAAAGTTTTCGAAAATATCGGCTGATAACAAGACATCTGTCTTCAGATACAAATCGCTATAGTCACCCAGCGTTCGAATGGAGAACCCCTCCCAAAATTTCTCAGCATGTGCGTACTCGCTCTCACATACTGTGGCGTCTGTCAGGGAACTGTAAAATGCGTCACGTGGTGGGAGACAAATGTCATCTAGCGTGGTCACGTCATCAATATATTCATAAGGGAAGACCCCTTTTCG
>OZ023316.1:8964237-8981737 GCA_964007375.1 Ophion obscuratus | reverse complement strand
CAAGCCATATTCAAATCGAACACAGCAAGCATATGTAACTATTCACATCTAAATAATTACAAATATTTCGGAGGGACTGCTTCTGGCGCTCATCGTTCCGAAAGAGTTAACTCGGGCTGATGCTCGAGAGTAGATATCTAGAAACGCGGCAGCGTCTTGACGACAAGTAATTTTTGAAAAATCGACGCCACTGACCGATTGCCGAACACGCTGCGACTCTTTATACAGTAAAATGGGCTTTTAGCAGACGACTTTTAACTTTCAATCGACATTACACGAAAACGGAGCGACAAATCGAAAATCTAATGACATTTTACCAATGTAATGTAATTTTTTCTTATCGATTTTGTTTGGGTCATTTTTCGATCCGTGTACTCAATCCCCTTGATCTCATAATATTCACCGAATTTCCGAGCGAAATCACGACTAGAAATTTGTTCACCCTCGGTGAGTTTTCCGAATCACATAAAGTCTTTCAGTCATGTCATACACAAGAAATATACGCCCTTATTAGGGTTGATTAACATTTGCCTGTCAACATCCGCAGTAGACGCATTTGAGACGCTCTGCGCAGCCGAGAGAGCGCCATATCCGGGAGAACGCAGCGCCTCCGAGTAGCATCACCTGCTACTAGCTTTTTTGTTTTAATGTGTACCGTAATCTGACAGCTTAACCCCTAGTAGGGTTATGCTGTGCCGAAAATATAAATTTTATTTTATCGTAAGAAAAGTTAGAAGTGTAAAGAAGTTCAAAAAAAGAAATGGCCTTCTTTAGGGTCATATTAATTTGATGAAGGTTGTAACCTCGAAAAAAAACAAACGGCTCTTTTCAGAGCCACAAATAAATTTGTCGAAGTTCTCTGCATCGCGGATTCAGACCTCAGAAAATTGACTCTGACTTTATGGACAAGACAATAATCGATTTACGAGATAACGCAAAAATAAAGGTCACACACATGAAATCTCCTAGCATGGGTACAGGTAAGAAAAAATAATCACATACCTTCGGCGTCCAAATATTGTGCATTCATCATAGAACAACGTGAACAAGCTTGGCATCAGTTTTTCTATAAATGCTCATAACTGCTTAAAATAATTATGTATAGTGTCATGAAGATTAATGAATTGCCTTGCGTCAGCGCTTTTAACTGTGTGTCCAATGACTGCGAAAGCTGGACTTCGCAGTGTGCTCTCTGCGCTTTGCAAGAGACGAAAGCTCTTTTGAGATACTTTTGTGCGGCAAACCCATTTCTACCCTACATCAACCGAAAAAACTTTGTTCGGTCATAACAATTTGGAAAACCTCACTTCTTGCTGTACTCACAATATTGTCCATGCGAAGAACCACGAGTGATGAAAACAATGTTATATTAGACTTTCTTCACAGTGCTGTTCATGTCAAAAACTCTTACCCCGGGAAAAAAGATCATATCTGAACATATCTGAATCATATCTGTAGAATCAGATATGATCAGACAAGAGATTTGGTCATATCTGTTCATATAGTGTCATGACAGATCATGTATGCTTATATCTGAGCATATCTGTAGAATCAGATATGATCAGACAAGAGATTTGGTCATATCTGTTCATATAGTGTCATGACAGGTCATGTATGCTTATATCTGAGCATATCTGTAGAATTAGATATGATCAGACAAGAGAATTGGCTATATCTGTTCATATAGTGTCATGACAGATCATGTATGCTTATATCTGAGCATGTATGATCATCCCGAGAAAAAATTATCAGACCAAATCACATCTGATGATATCTGGATTATATATGATCCAGATATGATTGATCATATCTGGATCTTGTCTAATCATGCATAAGAAAAATGGCCATATCAGAGCATACATGATTAGATTTGACGATATCAGAGCATGTATGATTAGATTTGACGATATCAGACCACCCGGGAAAAAAAGTTCATGCCTGAGTGGATATGTTCATATATGTTTCAGATATTGTCATATATGTTTCAGATATCGTCATATATGATTCAGATATTATCATATATGTATCAGATATATTTATATCTGACATTTTACAGTATCATATATGATTAGGTCTGATCATATTCCACATCACATATGCTTAAAGATCATTTCTGATCACATATCCCGGGGAAAATGGTCATATCTGAGCAGATATGCTCATGAAGGTGTTTATCTGCAACATAAATGAATCTGATCTGATCATGCATGGTCAAAGATGAACATACATGTATTTTTATGCGCTCAGGGATAGCTCTATATCTGGTCAGATATGATCGCGCATAAGTAAATATGTGCAGATATGAATTTATAGCTGAACATGTCTGCCCATATGTGGTCATGTCTAACCAGATATAGTACAATTCACGACTACATTCGAGCTCACACATGAATAGACTTGAATATGTGCGCGCATGCATGAACATATCCAACCAGGTATGGATGAATACGTTCAAATATGAATCAATTGATGAAATATGAATCAATTGATTCATATTTGATTAGATCTGATCACACGTGGGCAAGCATGTTCAGCGATGATCATATACCAGGTGTGTAAGTATGAAACCGGAATTTGCCCATAGGTGGCGCTAGATGTCGATGCAGTTACCGACACATCACGTCAGCGGTGTCTTGTTATTGTATTGATATCCGACAAAGATTTCCAACTCACAATAACACGAGTTTCATTCAGTAGCATTAGTTTATTAGAGATAAACATGTCGAGTTTTGTGCCAACAAATTACGATTTGCCGACAGCACTACTTTTCTGTTTTCATCTGAAGAAAACCGCAGCCGAATCGCATCGAATGCTTATGGAGGCGTTTGGTGAGCATGCTCTCGGTAAAACACAGTGTTTCGAGTGGTTCAAACGGTTCAAAAGTGGCGATTTTGACGTGAGGAACGAAGAACGTGGAAGACCACCGAAAAAGTTTGAAGACGCTGACCTGCAAGCCTTGTTGGACGAAGACGACGCTCAAACACAACAACAACTGGCGGATGTACCTACGGTAATGATATGATACTTTGTATCATATCATTACAATAAACGTGTTTTTTCTGTACAAAAATTCCGGTTTCATACTTACACAACTGGTAGATCCAATTGGATGAATTCGAGTATAATTCCATATCTGGGCAGATACAATCGTACATGGGCAAATATTTTCAGACCTGATCATGCACGAGTTGGGTTCGGTTGCGTATTCATCCATACCTGGTTGGATATGTTCATGCATGCGCGCACATATTCAAGTCTATTCATGTGTGAGCTCGAATGTAGTCGTGAATTGTACTATATCCGGTTAGACATGACCACATATGGGCAGACATGTTCAGCTACAAATTCATATCTGCACATATTTACTTATGCGCGATCATATCTGACCAGATATAGAGCTACCCCTGAGCGCATAAAAATACATGTATGTTCATCTTTGACCATGCATGATCAGATCAGATTCATTTATGTTGCAGATAAACACCTACATGAGCATATCTGCTCAGATATGACCATTTTCCCCGGGATATGTGATCAGATATGATCTTCCTTAAGCATATGTGATGTGGAATATGATCAGACCTAATCATATATGATACTGTAAAATGTCAGATATAAATATATCTGATACATATATGACAATATCTGAATCATATATGACGATATCTGAAACATATATGACAATATCTGAAACATATATGAACATATCCACTCAGGCATGAACTTTTTTTCCCGGGACTAACATTTCATAACATGAATTATCAGAAGATTTCTCTTGCCGCTGAACAAGATGACAATTTTCACATTCTGTGGAAATTTGAATAACTTGCCCGACTGTTTATCAAACTTGCCATTTTGTTCAGCGGCGAGAGATATGTTATGATGATTCACCGAATTCCTCTAAAGAAAGTTTGAAATGTCACTCACAAGGAACATCCCTCAGGTGTCCGCCTCCGATTTTGTTGAAACTCATATATGTGATAGAGCATCGAAAACTTTGAGACGCGTATTTTTTTTATCTGCGGAAAAATGGATTTAAGGGGGGAAACTGCCCCTCAAAGAACGGCGTGTCGAGGGGTGATTTTGCAGTTTCACCCAGAAGCAATCAACCGATCTGAATGAAACGGTATACGCGAAGAACTCGTAAGGCCGTGAATTATGAAGAGAGCAGTAGCGACGAGACCGTGGCCGACGTAATAAGATCCGCGCGTGTCACTCGACCTAGGAAGGCCGCGCGCCCAAAAACATATGACGGCTCTAACATATCCAATGCACCTCTTATCGCTCACTCCAACAGTCCCACTGACCCTGACTCCGATAATTCGGCAAACTCGGACTCCAGTTCTATTGACTCACAATTCGACGAAAACGACAACTCATCAGCTGATAAAGGAAAGCCATCCGAATTAAAAATTGCAAATTGCATCAGTACCAAAGAGTTGTTCCTTTTCCGGAATGACAATTTGGTCTACTTCATCGATGCAACGGGAAACCCATGTGATCATGGGGGACAAAAATTATTGGAAACAAACAAATTTCCCCTCTGGAAAGACTTAACTGTAGGTCATGCTTATAGAAAAAAGGTTGGAAAAAACAACATATCGCAATGGTTATTCGTGGTAAACAATCCGAGTCGCTATCAGTAATATCCGAAAACGTCAAACGAACAGTCAAAGTATTAAAGGAAATTTGTGAAACCTCCAACCTTCACTCGATCAGTATTTGCCACAGTCAGCACATCGAACATTTAATTTGGGCTGACGTAATAAACGTCGTAAAAAAAACGTTCAAACACAGCGAAACAAAAATAATAGTCTGTTTGGGAACTCTGAGTTACGTACCGATTAAAAAACGCGATTCAATATTTTATGAAATGCACAAGTCCCCAATTGGTGGACACAAGGGTGTCCCAAAACCCGATTTCAATCCTGATTAATAAATAATAATTAACCTGTTTTTCAGATGGCCGTTATCAACCGACTCTGTAACGTCTAACGAACTTACCTTTGCACTTGCAACCAGAGAAACAAATAAAAATTTTACTTACAGTATCCAGTACAGAACACTGGAAATTATTCATATTCAAAACACGTCAAACTGTTTCACAATTCGACAAAAATTTGCAGTCGCGAACCTAGATATAATCACCTACATGAATTCGAAATTCATACACGTAGTTATTATATTACATTAGAAAATCATTATATTATGATATACATATGCAACAGTGTAGCGAAGAGCGCCAAATGCTCCAAAACAATTTATTATAAGCGATCCAAGCCTCGGACGTATTGTATACAATATAAGGAAAGAGCCGAGTTACACATCGGCTATATAGCCGCACTTGCTGGCGAAAGAATACACATTATTCATCGTATAACAAAACAAGAAAACCTGATCAGGTTGAAAGAATTTTACGATTAATTTCCTGTCACTCGTGGGAACGAAAAATATCTCCTTACTCCTCGCACTCACATATAACCAATTACCAAAAGAGAAACTCAAACAACCTGCGATTCCTTACTTCCCCTATATTACCTTTTCGGAGACACTTGGTACAAGTTCATCCCTGTTCTGGTCGAAGCCACATCACCTGCAATCACGGAATCGACGACGAAGTCTACTTGACGATACATCAACCCAACATCGTCAACATCCTGTGCAATGTACTCCAAAGAAGATATCGACAACGTACGAGAACGCGTGATGTTTCCCGTAGAAAAACCCGCTGTGGTAAACAAAATGACATGGCACAACAGTGATCAAAACACTGTCAATCAAGAGAACAAGTTCTTAAATCTCCTGGATAAGAAAAATCTATAACACCAAGTGGACTCCATCTGGGATCACACCTGGGAAAATTCATTCAATTCGGTACAGCAACCGCTGGTTTCACCCGAACCTCACTCGTCGTGCGAGCGATCAAGGTCCTCGTAGATACGACGATCCATGCATACAGCCTACACCCTGTGGACGGCTGGTCAAGTTATCTCGTCGGTGCAGTATGGGACTCGGTTACGTACCTCCTAATGCTCCTCGCTAAGCAACCCAAGAAGAAAACGTCAACGGATGCAGTGAGTGGTCAAGAACTTCATCAACTCGTGTCGGCTCCAGCTGAACCAGAGGGCCAATATCAACGCTGCAACACATGATCTATACCCTGTCATCTCCGATCATCCAGAAAACAACCATTCCTCTAAACCTCGTTCCTTCTCTTAAATTCGCACGAGGAGATTTAAGATAATTCTTATCATGCTAATAATTTTTTTTTGTCATCGTTTCTTTAACCTTGTCAATTAAGAGATAGGGTAAAACAAGTAAATGCGCATCTATGTACGAGAAAAATCAAAAGGGAGAAAACTCGTAACCATACTTTTAGCGCAAAAAAAAATTTATATTCATAATTATTTTAAAAAAAACGGAGAAGAACGAAAAACTTACTTGCACAAAGATCTAGAGATAAATACAATAACCAAAAATATTCTCATACAAAGATCTATATATACAATAATAAGACACACATTCTTTCGTTCTTCTATGGTCTACATAAGACTCTAATCCAAAGATTGTATCTACCGACACCGCAACCGTTTAAGAATAGGCTGATGACGATATTGAGATAACCTTCAGAACATTCATAATAATTGAGCGGGACGCTCAATCTTAAACCGGGGAGGTGTTACATCCTAGCGAATGTGCCTTCTCTCGGTTATTCCCAATATCCTCATTTGCCCTTTTAAGCTTATTATTAAAAGTATAAATCTAAGAATAAGACGAATAACAGCGTACAAAGGAACGTACGTACGTTTCGCACGCATATTTAAATAACAGCGATATATACACGATAGCCGCACCGCCACAGTCATCGACTTTTCCTATCCCATTGGCTGTCAACAAGAACACGTTCTCAGGCGCATATTCCAAGAAGAGCTGTCGAACGAAAAATCAACCATCAGCTCGATCAAAAGACTCCAGAAATCCTACGCCGTCCCATCCGCATGGTGACCAAGAGAAGCCTCGACCGTAGATTATTTAAACACAACATGCGACCAAGACGACTCAACATCCGGTCTTCTTGAACGCTCGATAAAATTATCCGAGACAAAGAGTGTCAAATGCATAAGGTTACCAGACCCAGCTCTGGCATATCTATCAACCTCTACGCATCATATGCCATTTCGCCGAATTGCGGAACAAAAGTCTACTACCTTGCGATGCAACCTCTATCATATAAAATGCATATAAGACCGATTCTACGAATTAATATATGTATGCGAAAATGCACCGCCGTGCAACCAATCGCGAATTACGCCATACTTCACTGACCAATCCAGAAAGAAATGCATCAATCGAATCATCCCCTCCTTAAGGTATTTTCTCCCATAAGTCATCCCCTCCTAAAATTGCACTTCTCAAAAGATTCCTCCTGCAATTTAGTCTCCCGTCAACTACCATCGGCTCAAGTTCTTTTATAAAGTCTCAATCCAAGTCTCTTGACAATCTTCATTAAATTCAGAACTTAGTCTTCCGGCAACCTTCCTTCAGAAAAGAATAATTAACTACCTATTCGCGAACAACTTACGCGTATCACACCTATTCCTTTTGCGAACTTATAAATATTAATATCGAAATATTCAGAAATATATCCGAGTTATTCTTCACCCTTAACTGTGTATCGCGATCATATGCTTTAGACATCGTATCCCGTTATCGCGTAGTTGTAAGAACACACATGTACTTTCGACTGTCTCGTACACGAAGAATCACACCAACACGAGGCTGCAGCTTGGGCCTCGAATTCACGAGCGGAGACAAAACAATAAACAGCGAGCGAGCGAGCGCAAGCACCACGCACTATCACCTAATGTAAGCGATACTTGTTTTACTCTATATTATTCCCATCGTTCCGACGGACTTCTTGGTTCGATCTCTTAATTATAATAAAATTAGAATACAGTTAAAACGAGTTTACTGAATTTGTCCCTTATCCTAGTTTTGTCCAAAATCTTTATCTCTGATGTCTCCATAGCACTTCCCCTTGATCCTCGTCCCGAGCTATTGCGCCAGGCGTAGGCTCAAAAGAGCAAAACAACAACATATATGCTCATGTCCCCTCAGGACGTGACAATATCAATTATGGAGGAAGAGTTTGAGGATGTGCTATTCCGTGTTTTCCATCAATTATGGCATTCAGCCAATCTGTTGTACTTGTTTTCAAATCTTGATATAACGTGGTGTATCCAGACAAAACTTCATTAACTTGTATATTGATTGGATTTCTTTTTGTTTCTTCATGCAAATTTTTGATGTTATTATTCAACAATTTCAACTGCGTATTCATGTCTTTGACAATTTTGTCGTTATTCTTTAACTGATTCATCATCAATGTTGTTTGATTCTTAACTAAATGTGCTATTAGTAAATTGTCCTCTCTCAGTTTATCGATTTCGTTATTGAAATATGTCGCCCCGGAGGTTGATAATGTTTCAAAAATGTTCCAGAATGATCCTTCTCCAACAATGTTGAAGAGTCCTCTTTTATTTCTTCGACCAATTAAATGATATAGTGTTTTTATTTGTTTTTTTAATATTTCATTTCGTTCGATTTGCACTTCGATTTGTTTTATACTTTGACAAATGAATCCTGGTTTGTATAGTAAGCATGTATCATATAATTCCTTAGTTTTATCTTTCAATGATGATATTTCTTTTGATAAATGACTAAATTCTATTCCAACAATTATTTTCCATGTTTCATGAAAAACGTGTGTTTTTCCCATACTTTCTAGATAAACAGGTTTATTGTTTCCAATCTCGGTGACTTGGACCTGGCTGTGGGTCTTCGAGATCAATAACGTCACTATCAGTGTCGTCGCTGTTCTCGACGGATTCATTTTCATGTGTAAAATACGGTTGTACATGTATCTTATTATACGTTACGAGATTATTACCTCTTCTTATAGACACGCTTTGGTCATTTGAAATCTTTTCAATTACATACGGTCCTTCCCATGGACTGCGCAATTTTGATAATCCCGGTTGTTTTTTCTTAACTAAAACCTTTTGACCTATCTGCAAGGTTATAGCAATTTTCTGGGGACGCAGTCTTTAACAAGTTTTATCTTGGGATTCTTGGATCTTTTCTATTGCCTTTTCATGGACTTTTTCCCTGTATCTTCGTAGTGAATCATATTTTTCTTTTATTGTCATTTCGATATCTTTGGTATCAAGTGGAATATTCGGGGCATATCCAAATAAAAATTCTCTGGTCTTTTCATTCCTTGTCGAATTATATGATATCATAGCCCTTGATAACTGTTTTACCCAATCGGTACTTTCCACCATATAACTCCGTATATAATTGAGGATTTCCCGATGCGCTCTTTCATTTTTTCCATTTGATTGAGGGTGATATACCGAAGACGTGGTCCATTTCACCTTTAGTTTTTCGCACATTATCTCGTGAAATTTTTCTTTAAATTCAACAACATTATTGGTTAACAATTCCTTTGGAGTTCCGTATATCTTGGAATAATTTTCCCAGAATTTTTCAAGTATTTCTTGAGAATTTTTCGTTTTGAGTGGAATTAATACCAAATATCGAGTTAGGTAATCTTGTATAACCAGTATATATTTATGACCTTGACTTGACGGAAGTGGTCGCATTACATCTAGTGATACCTTGTCATTTGGATTTATCGGAATGTCTGGGTTTCCTGGATTGGGTCTTGTTACTTGAGAAGCTTAATTTTACTTTTTGACATATTTGACACCGTTGAATTATTCTTTCTATAGTCTTTTGTGGTCCGTTATGTCCTCCTATGGTCGATTCATGAAATTCTTTAATTATTCTTTCTCTTTCTTCTTGGGTAGTAGGGTCTTTCACTTGACTCGTGAAAATTATCAACTCTTTTCTGGAATTTAGTTTTGTATAAATGTATTCGATCATTTCAAGTACTGTTGCTCGGATTCTTAGGTCTTTGATTCTTATTTCGATAGATTCACGACTTGGTATTCTTGTTCTTAATTCTGCATACCAAACGATTTCATCGTCTGTTGGATCAATTATGATTCCATTTCCATTTTGATAATCTGTTACGACAAGACCTTTTTTATTAACTCGACCGTCTTTGATAAAAATATTTTCAGATTTTTTATATGAGTATTTTTCTTCTTGATAATCGTCATAATTCGGAAATGTTTCGTTCAGAAATTCATATAGAGTATCAGGGATTTCATTTTCCAAAATATTTATTCGGAAAAGCATCTGCGTTTGCGTGAGATTTTCCTTTTCTATGGATGATTTCAAAATCATGTTATACTAATTTCCATTTCCATCTCATTACTCGTGAAGAAGGATCTTTCAAATTCATTCGCCACGTTAATGGTTTATGATCTGTAATGACTTTGAATTTTCTGCCATATAGAAAGTATCGATAATATTTTACTGCCCATACAATTGCCAATAATTCTTTCTCTGTTGTAGAATAGTTTCGTTCAGCTGGATTCAATGTTCCTGAAGCGTATGAAATAGGTCTGTCTTTTTCTAATTCTCCTTGAGACAATATTACACCTATTGCTTTTCCACTACCATCGGTTGATAGTATGAATGGTTTGTTCTAGTCTGGATACATGAGAATAGGTTCTGTACATAGGGTGTTTCTTAGTGTTACAAATGAATTTTCCTCTTCTGTTGTCCATTGCCAAGTAGTCTTTTCTTTTAACAGATTTGTCAAAGGTAGTGCCTTTTTTTTTAAAGTCTTTGATAAATTTCCGATGGTAGCCCACAAGTCCTAGAAATTGCTTGATTTCTTTTTGATTTCTCGGTTTTGGATAATTTATATTTTTTTCTATTCGTTCTGGATTTGGCTTGATTCCTTCTTTCGAGATGACATGACCCAAATATGCCAATTCTGGTTTTAAATATTCACATTTATCGGGTGTAGTTTCAGTTCGACGTCTCTGAATCTTTGGAAAAGTGTTTCTAAATTTTTATTATGTTCTTTCAAATACAATGACATTGTCCATATACATAAAACAGTTATTGCCAATCAGTCCTTGTAATCCTTTATTCATGATTCTCTGAAATGTCGGTGGTGCATTCTTTAATCCGAAAGGCATTCTATTATACTCATAATGTCCATTTTTTGTTGAAAATGCAGTTTTTGGTTTATCTTTTTCTTTTACTCCAATTTGATGAAAACCAGATGCAAGATCAAAACCAGAAAAATATTTCGCGTTTCTCAAATTGTCTAGAATTTCGTCAATGTTTGGCAAAGGATAAGCATCTTGTTTGGTTTTTTCGATAATTTTTCGATAATCAATGACTATACGCCATTTCTTTTTACCAGATGGGTCAAATTTTTTTGGTACGATCCATAAGGGTGAATTATATGGTGAATCGCTTTCTCGAATTAAACCTTTTTCAAGTATTTCTTTAATTTGTCTTTTTATTTCTTCTTGATGAATGGGTGGACATCTGTATTGTTTAGTGTGGATTGGTTTTTCATCGGTTAAATCTATTGAATGTTCGACCAATCGAATCATTGAAAGTGGATCTCCTGATAGAACAAAAATGTCATCATATCTTTTAATGATTTTCCAAATTTCTTCTTTTTCTTCTTCATTATGATCCAATCGGATATTTTCGATGAGTAACTTTTCTCTTTTATACGTTAATTCAGGGATCTTATAATTTTCAATATCCATATGATTTATTGGTTTAGCTTTTAGTTTTCGTGTCTTACTGTCTTTGTTTATCCAATTCGGAATAGGAAAGGTAGCTTGTCCACTTTTAACGTTTACCAGAACATCATATTCTTTTCATTATATTTTTGCATGTCCGTTGAAAATTCCTTCAATGTCAAAAGTATGTAGGCAATCGGTTCGTGCTGGCATATTCGTTTTTTTTTTTGACAGAATCTTTTGTATACGTTCGTGGTCCAAATTGAAGAACGTGTTTTCCCATATCCCATTTTGCTTCAAATTGTTCAAGTAAATTTAATCCAATTAAACCGTCTTCTTTCATCGGTAAATTCGACGGAATTACGTGAAGTTCGACCGGTTGCGAAAATAGTTTAGTTTTAATGATTCCTTCTGTTTTTAGAGTTTCATTAGCAATTGTTGTGATTTTTCTTCCGTTTTGATGTACGTTAGTTGGATCATTTAGCATTTTTCTTTTTATTAATGAAATTGTTGAGCTTGGATCAATTAAAAATATTCCTTCTTTGATTTCGTCTAATTTAAAAAAAATGTGAGCGAGTTTGCAGTCATTATTTCGGATACTGCAGAGTCTTGTAAGGTTTGCTCGATCTTTTGGACATGGTTGGTTTGGGGAGGATCTTTGGAATTGCGAGGAGCATTTTGAAAATCCCGTTTGTTAAATTGCCTGTTATCAAATTGCTTTTTCCTACATTCTGAAAGTACGTGTCCCGGTTTTTTACAATGATTGCATACTTTTTGGAAGCTTTTTGTGAATGTTTTGTCGTGTTTGTTTTTATTCTTAAAACCATTGCGATGACTTGAGCCTTGATAGTTAGAACCCTGATAAGGTTTTCCTGTCCAATTATTCATTGGCCGAGTTTTCAAAGTAATTTCGGCCTTGATCGCGGAAGTAATTGCTTCTTTTATGCTATTCGGGTGTTCGGTTTTTACGTCCAAACGAATCTCTTTTTCTAAATCTTTCAGAAAATCAGTAAGGCCCTTTTTCTTTCCTTCGACTACAAGGATCGTTTTATAGGTTTGCCGAATTGTCGTCTTATTTAAAATTGACTTTATCACAAGATCATGAATTTTAATAAAGCTTTGAGAATTTTCATTAATTGATTCTTTTGGTTTTTGTCTACAATTCATTCTTTGGAGCTGATATATCGTTAAGTCATCATGATTACCATAGTTTATTCGCAGAATATTTTTCAATTCAGTAAAATTGTCAATGTTATCCGCTCTAGCTTCTACCTTTACTCTTCCTTTTAATTTCGATCCCAAAATCATTGCAAGTAAAAGGCTTTGTATGTTATGATCTGTGTTCCTTTTTGCACTTTTAATTTGATAAATGAACGTTTCGACCGGCATGTTTTCTCCGTCAAATTCAGATAACGTGGTTAATAATTCTTTTAGCAATGATTTTTGGCCATTCTCAGCTTCGTCTTCAGTTATTTCGGATTCATAATCGTTTGTTTTTACTTCAACTTTTGACTCTATATTTTCTATTCTCTTGAAAAGATCTTGAAGAAGTTGCTCTATTTTCTCCATTTTTCTTACCTTGGCGCAATATGTGTCACTTTTATTAAAATAACGAGCTTTCTTTAAGGATGATGATGATGATGATGGGCTGTTATTCTTCCGTGTTGACCCCCTCTTTTCTTGATTAGTAGCCGATGCCTTTCTTTGATGACCGTCACGTGATAATTCCTTCGAGATGTTCCCTCAGGATGATCCTCACTGGTCCTCGTTGGTTTCACACGTGACCTTCGATTCGATGAGTCGTCGTTGGATGTCCCTCAGGTGTTCCGTTAACGATCACAGGTTGAATCGGATATGTGTGTAAGGATGTCTTGAAGCCAACTTTTAGTGATGATTTGGGTATTCCTTTGAGATTTCACAGAACGTGTTTTCTTCTTTGGGATCCTTGACTTTCACCAGTCTACGTGGATCTTCTTTTTGAAATCCACAGATTGAGTTCGGAGTGCTCTTTATTGTTTGAGCACCAGTCTCTTCGGAGGCGTGGGTTCGAATCCCACCGCTGCCACCAAATTTATATGTTACACCGTTGGGTGAATACATAGGTTTAAAAAAAAACGTCGTTGTCGCCTATCGAAGAGTTCTCCTTTATTTTATTGATTACAATGGTATGGCGAAGCGTTGGCTTTGATTGTTTCTTCTGGATGTCCGTTGATTGTTATATGATGCGCCACCTCGAGACTCTTCTTCGACGATAACGGCTGGATTGTCGACGTCAATCAAAGTGCGTAATCAGAGTTAGTATAATGTTTTTTCGGTGACCGATGAATATTTTCGGGAGTAGGATTACGCGGGGCAAATCGCACTTAGCTCGGCAACAATGCTCGTGCAACAACGATAATGAATCTCTGACGAATGAATCAATGAATCTCGATCTGCAAGACGCTCTTATATACTATTCGGAATACGCATCGGTTGTTCACACATTGGTCAGATTTTGGTGTACCCACCAGACATTGGTTGTTTGGTGGGGAAAAATGTATCGCGTCACCGGGTGACTTATTCTAGAAGGTGTCAAATTTCACCGTTACAATATATATATATATGTATTGTGAGAAGATTTCCCTTTATTACTCACAAAACTTGCCCGCTCGTCGGAAATTGGGCGCCAGTCATGGGAGCACAAGACTCTCGTGACAAATTTGTATTTTTCCTACGAGCGAACAGGAACATTGCCGGATCAGCTAGCAGCCACGTTCGTTGGTAGAGGGGCAGGGTCGGGTTCCGACGGCGACAAATGATATTCTAGGCGCTACTTTTCGGGGAACTAACAATATTCGTTTTATTCCAGTTAATATGCTGGCTCGCCGGCGGCGAGACTAAATACAAAATCCAAAAGTTCAAGGTTCCCGAACATACCCGCAATATTCTTTTACAATTTTTATTGATACTTATCTGATGAACATCTTGGTTCGCGCCTCAGTAGAAAAACAAAAGACATTCTCTAGCTTAATAATTTCCGGGTTCACGCACGAGCCGATCACAAGATGGCCGACAATTTAACGGTTTCGTGTCGGTAACAGATCGGACACAACAAAAGTTAATTCTAATTATCCTAAGGACCCTCACCCGTGTTGCATGAAAATTGAATCCCTCTCGACGATTCTATAAGTTAAATAATGAACGGGAATACGCGAGAAGATTTGACTCACGGACAAAGAAACTCAAATGTGGCCGCGTTCGGTAACGCACCGTCGGGACAATATCCCTACTATTTCTCCTTTTCTGAAATTGCTTCTACCCGTGAATTTCCCAAATCTTTCACACGAAGTAGAGCGAAACGACCGTCCTACCGGTTTGTTTTCTGCAGATGAAGACCTGGCTTTCCTCAGGCTTCCCTCCTTGACGTTATTCAATAGCGCCGCTTTCTTGAATCCCGGATTCTCGGTAACGACACGGGTCCACGTCTCTCTTCTTTCAACTGATTAGGCCGTTGGTCTTCCGTCGATCGCAAATGACATGCGCGCTCCATCTCGGGGCTCGGACGACGCGGTGGTGAAAAACCTTCCGAATCTGATTTTCCCCGGAAATCTCTAAGAAATAAGATTTCCGGATCCCGTAGAGTATTGGAGTCCCGACGGTCTCAAAGGCCTTGCCGATGGAAGCCGGTCGTTTGAGTCCGGGAAGTCAGGGTGGAGCATAGAGACTATACTCCTTTGTCCGTCAATGTCGAGTTTTCGCGCGTTCTCCGGAATGGAATGGGGACGCGTGTGTCGACGTCGATTGGCCCTGAGAGAGATGACTTAGAGTTATCTTGCACCTGTGCCTAGGATCTTTGCCGTTAGGTCGGGTCGGCGTTTCGGTTCGATGTTATCGGTGCAGCGTTGTCGCATTGTGACGGGAATCATCGCTCGCTCAAGAGAATTTGCGGGGAAATATAACATGAGTTAGTATTTTGACGGTGAATCACAAAATGGGCCCTGTTGGTTTCGCTTGAGAGGGACTCAGCCGTAGAGAGAGGTGGCTACTCGTGTCGTTTCGAGTACCTTGTGACGAGAGCAAAAATATACCGTCACAATATATATGTAGTCGTATACTCTTATATAGGGAAGATACCCTTTTTACATTTACCAGCCGTAACAAGCGTTGAACATCTAAACAGTTAATCTCGAAGAAGAGGCGCGAAATACAATTATATGACTAAACGAACTTACCAAGTGAAGTTTAAAGCATTCTCTAAGTCTACCAAAAAACGTTTTCGAAAACCCCTCAATAAGCTTCCGTAACTCAAATAAGATCGTCGCTACGGTTATTTGAAATTTCAGAACCTCGGCAATTTTTATGAAGCTTCCAAAAAAGGTTGGTCTTCAATTTTTCAGTGTTTCCACCATTTAGAAGTTCTATCAGATGGGAAGGTTTCCAATGATTACGAATGTCGAGGAGTTTGTGCCGAAAGTTTGAAATTGTGCCGGGTTAATGGGAAAACCGTGTTCCAATACCATTGATTTTAGAACTTTTGTGCGTAAAAGAAGTAATATGGAGGGTTGGTTGAAAAAAGTCTCGGTAACTAGAAACAATCACGTATCTTCCGCATCATGTTATCCAGTTCATGAAGGTTTCTTTGTGAGGAATAATCCACTGCAAGAAAAATAACTTCATCGTAGAGGAAACTTTGTAACCGGAATGAAATAATGAGGAAGCAATGTGAAAATGTTTCACTCGTAGGGTTTTTATTGATCCTTCACTACATTCACTATTTGAAGTCGCAATACAATACCCACTGGTATGGACGTAGTTTTATGTCATATATAGGGGGCCCGAAAGCGTATAGCTTAAACAAGCCCCAGATTTAGTGGCAGTATCGATAAGAGATTACACTATTTTATGGTAGCTAATCTTCTGATCTAACACACCAATTGTCGCCGTCTGTCCCCCTTTCTGCACTTTCAAAAGCCCTTATATATACATGTGTACTTATATATACGTAGAAGAAGAAGAGTCGAGAGAGGACAATGAAAACGCCCGCATGACCAAAAAGTTGTCTACACAGAGCTCGCTCGCAGGGCGATTCGATCAAATCCCACAAGTCGACCTCCAACCCTGGCTAGTACCCCCTGAGATTTGCAGACGAAAAAGCTTCGTGGTCTGCGCCACTCTTCTCGGACCGATCAAAGTTCGACAAAGTCACGCTTTGTCCGTGATCCTTACTCCAGTAGCATCGTCCTTTCTCCCCGTTCCCTTTTCTCTCTCGCCCTCTGTCCCTCTCTTCGCATTGACAAAAGCAGGTATAGCAACCCGTGGTCCCGTTCTTTACTCACTCCTTCGACAAACCTCTTCGATTTCGTTTTCTTCAGTAATACATGCACACAAATATGTGTGGGGATAGGGGATCAAGTCCGAAGAGACTTGAAGAACACTTAAATCCTGCGTCGATCCGAATCTCGTATACGACAACAAATCTCGTGCAACTTGCCCAAGATGGATTACACCTATCCCTCGGTCTTACATAAAAAGATTATGATATTTGTACGATTTTAACTCGGGTCTTCCTTTTTTACCCTTCTGCACAGCTTTGTCAGCCGCTACAGCGCAAGAGCCTGGTATTTCGGTTTTTCAACCCTCAGAAGTCGTTTGGTAACAGAGTAAAACGTTCATTTCGAAAGCCATCGTTTTTCTCGGTATCAGGGTGGGTGTAAAATTCACGTATACAATTGAAGTACGTAGGCAATATTTCTCTCAATATTTCTCTCTCTCTCCCTCTCTCTCCCTCTCTCCCTCTCTCCCTCTCTCCCTCTCTCTCTCTCTCTCTCTCTCTCTCT
>OZ023316.1:8869088-8964037 GCA_964007375.1 Ophion obscuratus | reverse complement strand
ACTCTCCCTCCCCCCCCTCTCTCTCCCTCTCTCCCTCTCCCCCTCTTCCCCTCTCACCCTATCCCCCTCTCCCCCTCTTCCCCTCGGCCCCTCCCTCCCTCTCACCCTCGCTCCCACCCTCTCCCTCTCCCTCTCCCGCTCCCGCTCCCTCTCACTATCGCATCATATACTGGCGGTGAGGAAACTTCCTACCAAGTCTTCAGGCGGCGTCGGCGACTCGGTCACAAATCTTAAGTGCTCATACATCGTCACGCTGACTTTAAGCTCGGTCAGGGACATCCTTATCGACAAGAAATGTGAAAAACGCGAGCTCAAATGGTTCACGGTCTTTGATAATTGTTCCATCGCTACGAAGAACTTCAATATATTCGTGAAGGAAATGCTTCCAGCAGAAAATGAACAAATTATTGCGGCGTACTAGAGCTAAGGCCTTAGTTACTTGTTACAAGTACGTGTGGACCAGGAGGGGCCGAATCTATGCCAGGAAAGCGCATGGTCAACCGCGCTTCGAGGTGCTTTCTGAAAATGATCTTGTGGGGCCCGATTGTCTCGCTGTACCTGTAGCTAATCCGCAGAATTCGTCGTATAGATAAGTCAGCTGCTTCCTTATCACATCTTCCATTGATTATCATATTTTCCATTGCTTTGTATCACTTTGCTTGCATGACTTCGCTTGTACGATGTGCTTGTCTCACCGGCTGATTGAGCATCGTTGTGCGTCCTTCCTCCAATACTGACAACAGCGGTGTTAACGGTGTTAAAGGCACAACAATACATAGCAGAGACGACGGTTCTCTATACTCTGAGCCCATAATATAAACATGTGTGGCAGAAACGGCTGACATGTCGAATTTAAAACAACCGAAGTGCCCTTATGGCAAACAGATTAAGACTGAGTGCTACGAATGCGAAAGGTGTTTAAAATTCCATCACCCATCATGTGCTGGACTACACAAAACAATGAAAAGCAAACATAAACTACTTAAATGTAATGGACAAATAAAAATATATAATTAGAATCAACGGACATATACACGTGACAAGACGAATGAGAGAGGTGCCAAAAGAAGTAGGGACGACCAAAGGGAAGAAGTCGACGAGGAAGAAGAAATGACCACAGAACAAAAATAGATGTAATTTTACAAAACATACAAAATGTCAGAACAAGCACAGACAATGTGTTTGAAATTAAAAAGAAAATCGAAGAGGTTAGAGAGGAAGTGGGAAAAGCGATTGCGGCCCTTAAAAAAGAACTTGTCAAGGCTAAAATAGAAATAGAGATGGAGGTAAAAAACAATTACAAAAGAAGTGCAAATACAAATAGAAAAATACACAAAAGAGAGTGGAAAAATCGAAGAAAAAATAGAAAAACTACGGCAGGAAAATATGCAGGAACAGAAAAAAGAGACTTATGCGCAAAAAGCTGGGAAAAATGGAAAGGAAAAGGTTGTTGTTGAACCGGCGACAATATAGACAAGCAAAGAAACTGAAGGCGAAATAAAAAATCGAGTAGATATAATGGGACTGGGTATAGGACTAGAGAGGATAGTGAAAGGACCGGGAGAAAAAATTATTTTAGATTATCAAAGAAAGGAAGATACAGAAATACTGAGTTGTGAATTAAAAAAAAAATTGGGTGACAAATATAAAATCCATGTACCAAAACAACGAATGCCAAAAATGAAAGTAATAGGAATCGGAGAAAAACTACACGAGATAAACGAACAAGAATTGCTGCAAAATATGTGCACACGGAATAGGCTGGGAACAGATAAAAACGACTTTAAAAGAAAAATTGTGAAATATATGCACGTAAAAGGAAAAGACGGTATGATGATAGTAGATGTACTAGAGCGGTTCTAACGCCGGGATCTCAGGGGGGAGCGGGGCTGCGGGGTCCAGCGCGGGGAAGTCAAGAGCCTGGTGGAGGGGGCAGTCGTCCGCGGGTGTGCGGCGGTATGGAAGGGGTATGCCGGAGACCTCTGCGGCGGGGGAAGAGTCTGACATGGGAGAGTGGATATGTGGCGTAACATGGTGGGGGGTAAAAAAGAATTCTATGAATTAAATATATAGAATAATCGTTTATTCACAATAACATTTTACAATAATAGTGTGTGTCTGTGTGTGTGTGTGTGTGTGTGTGTGCGCGTGCGTGCGTGCGTGCGTACGTGCATGTGCATGTGTGTGTGTGTGTGTGTGTGTGTGTGTGTGTGTGTGTGTGTGTGTGTGTGTGTGTGTGTGCGTACATGCGTGTGTGTGTGTTTTCTGTGTGCACGCGAGTGTGTAGGTTTGCTGAGTGTTGCCAGCGACGTCATTATTTTGAAACAAAAGACAAACAATTTTTTTTTCCATTATTCAATTTTTTTTTTTATTTTTTCTAAATTTTAATATCAAATGAATGATGCTAAAATTAAAACATGATACATACATCAGCTGGAGATCCGGCAGGTCACACATATGCCGCGTTTGACTACTTGGTAGAGCGGATACCGACAGTGACTGCAAAACATTCCTCTCATCGCAGTGTACCGTTCTCGGTAATGGCCGGCAATTGCTGTTGCTTCCACAAACATGTGCCTATCCTCGAGGAAACATGTTGTGCAAAATTTTGCTCAGTCGTTTTCCGTGATGTAAAAATAATTGACGCAGTACACGTTCTGCGCATGAAGGACGTGATGACGCTGTCGCCCACTTAATGCGTTCTCTGCAAACTCACGACTTTCGCCAGTGTTGTCACTATCATAGCCGGAATCCACGAACTAGATATCGTCGTCTGCATCATCCATGCCCATTTCTCCGTCGTGGTCATCGTTGCCGTCGTCGTCGTCGTCGCCGTCGTCGGCGTTGATAATGTTATCATTTTGTAATTGCATATTATATCCGTCGGCGATTTGGTTTTCTTGCCCCTTATGGACATCACTAGCCGTAGCCGGAAACAAATTCAGACAGGCTGAACATGCACTACCTAATATGATGTGCTGCAGCGAATGTTGGCAGTTCCTGCACCACAGTCCCCTTATGGCACCATAACGGTCTCGATAGTGGCCATATACGCGGTTCACTGTTCCGAATACACCGTCCATGTCAAGTATGCACGAAATGCAGTATATCACCCCAGCACATGGAGTATAACACCGTGATGCACAGCACTGTTTCCCAGTTCAACTTGGACATGGTTTGTAAGTTCAACGCAATGCTTCGTTGATCACAAGATTCATCATCTGGGTCACTGTGATACCCAGCTTCATCGCTATCACGATCCATTTAACCGAAATCCATCTCCTACTCGTTGTCGTCGTCGCTATC
This sequence comes from Ophion obscuratus, assembly GCA_964007375.1. Taxonomy (NCBI): domain Eukaryota; kingdom Metazoa; phylum Arthropoda; class Insecta; order Hymenoptera; family Ichneumonidae; genus Ophion; species Ophion obscuratus. Next base: position 8,960,731 of record OZ023316.1, on the reverse strand, counting down.
ACGATCCATTTCAGCAAAATTGTTCTCGTCGTCGTCGCTGTCATTGTCGGCGATGTCTATCACCTCGATTTCTGCGTCGTTGTGGTTGACAAGTCCAAAACCTCCACCCACTTGATCGTTTATGATCATAATATCACCGTCGATGATTTCGTTCACTTTATCGTCAGATATTTCAATAACTTGGTACACTCGGTCAGCCATTATTGCACACTTTTCTTCGAGTAGTCTTAAATTTGCTCCTTCGAAAAATTCACACCGGAGGTTGAAAACTGGAATGACGAAAACTGTCGTTCGAAGCCCTTTTCAATGCCTGCACTCCATTGAATTGTAGTATGGTGGGGATGGTCTGTAGGACGTGTAAATGGGTTTTTTCCTGTCAATATTAGTCCGAGTATGTAGAAAAAATTGACCTTCCAAGATGTTGCATCCTGGTCAGGGATTAACGAAGTTTTTTTTCTTAACTATCTCTCTAGGAGTAGGCATGTACTATCCAGAAAAGGGACACTTCATCGTGGAGGTGGAAGATGGTCAAACTCATTACGCTTCGACTTTTACGATCTTCGCACAAGAGTCTAGGTCATGGAGACTTAACTGGCTTATTATAACGAGCATCCAAGTGTCTTCATTATGAAAGGAAACAGTGCACCATAAAAATTTAACTTGTCGAGGTCTTCGCTCTCATTTCGAAAGATTATGTTAAGATGTCGCATGTAAGTCCACCGAATCTCGCCGACCCTGGACACAGGTTTTAACAAGTCAGGGTTGAAGCTTTTTTTTTACATTCACAGCCACTCACGATGGGATTTTTTTATAGCTTGAATATTCAAAACATAGATGAAAACAACGTATTTCTTGGACAAACTATCAACTTTAGGGATTTATCGTCTTTAGCCTCGATGGGCCACTTGAGCAGAGCTACGGAACCTCATAAAATAAATCTTTTCACTCGATGCGTCCCGACTTGTTATTTTTGTCTCGTTTCCCTCGGTCAATATATACCAGCGCGTTATCGGAAAATCTGTAGGGATCTGCTGTCCAGAAAAGGGGTACTCCATGGTCGAGGTGAAATCTAGTCAGACTCATCAAGCATTGATTTTCATAATCTCTACACATTTTCGGATTACCATGTATGCACCACTTGCCTCCAAATCATAGGTGAATACCACGTATTTTCGTGGGAAAAAAAATATTAACTTTAGGGGTCTATCGTCGAAAGCCTTTGATGCCAATGGACCACTTGATCGCAGCTGCAGGGACCATAAAATACACCTTTTAACCCGATGCATCCCGACACTTTTTCTATGTCGTTTCTTCCTCGGGCAATCTATACCAACACGATATGGAAAAAAGTCCGGTTTTTCCCCCGAAATATAGGGGAAAATTGAAATTTTTCATTCTTTCGAACGGGGAGCCATTTTTTATTATCTGCTGCGCTCCAAACTGGCCACACTTTGAACGAAGCAGTCAGCTAACATCGCGGAAGTCATATTCAACTTATTACTATGGATAACAACATTGAACAAAGCTTGCACGATCAAGCCGCGCTTTTAAGTTCGTTCGAATATTTTACTGCGCGGGAGCAACGGTGCGTCGAATTCATCGAAGTGCTAGAAACGCAAAGCCGAACTAAGCGCCCGCGCTTGGTAATCAGTGACTGTTCATACAGTCACTGATAGCCCAAATAGCGCGTCTGGAAAGATTAAAGAATTCTGTATGCAGCCGTTTTATACACACGGGCGCAGGGCATAGTGATCATGGATTAATCTGGCGTGAGATTGACACATCATTCAAGAGTCGAATATTGACTGGGTCTGTAATCAATCGCAGTCACATCGAGCAAAAACAATTTCTTAATGATGCTCAGGACCTAGTGCTTCAACATGTACAAAATATTATCTGCAAGCACGACAGTATCAAAGTTAATACGGTGTTCAATGGTTTATTCGCGCGTGGAGATAAACATGCTAATAAAAGTGTCAACACGCGAAACTGTTAACTATTTAACACAAGCGATTTGAATGAGTGGTATGAACAGCGTGTCATTGAGCGCACTTTAACCTCACTCGACGAATTTCAAGAACGAAACTGTGGCTGGGCTCTGCGGAAAATACTTAACCTCACGATAAATGTGAATAAGTATAATCCGATGCGCGCTGGGTGCTCCATATCATTATCGCGGGCAATAATGATGAAGAGGGCTATGATTAACGTTAAATCCAACGATAACGCATGTTTCGCGAGGGCAGTTATCGCTGCTCTATACCCAGCTGAACGAGAAAGTGCCCGTCTATCTTCTTATCCGCATTATTCGACTGTACGAATCTCCAGGATATCGAATTCCCCATTGACAATACAACAAATTACAAAATTTGAATTTCATAACAATGTATCGATCAATGTATATACCACCGCCACCAAAAAGAACATTGTTCCAATACGAGTCACTCAACACAAGAAGGAAAAGCACATCAATTGGCTGTACATGCAAGATACTGAGGATAACAATGTGGGGCACTTCGTATGGATCAAGAATCGGTCGAGACTTGTGAGGGCACAACTGACCAAAAAGGAGCATCAAAATATATCTGTGATCGGTATGTAGTTACCATAATATATGTATATATATATATATATATATATATATATATATATATATATATATATATATATATTGTAACGTGTTTTTTTTGGGTACCACTTCGCTGGCCCGCCGGGCCCCTTGGTATGCCCGGTGAGGGCGTCCTCCAGCTCGGTGCCACCATCGCCACCACGACACGATTCCGTAGGGTCCTGAGTAGCTGTATATTATTTACTAATTCCGTCTGTATTTCTCTTTATTTTTATTATGTAATGTAAACCCGATGTCAAGGTCCCTCCCGCGGGAGGAAGGACGCGTCATCAAGAAAGGAAACATCCGAGGCAGCGGTGACGGGAAAACGCAGGGGGCCCTTAAGCGGCTGAACGATCGTAGCGGCCAAGGTTTATGCGAAAATTCCAACTTTCGCGACTCCCACATTATCCGGAGAAAATAATTTATCGGGGCGGATTCACGGCCCCGATAAATTTCGTCCTCCCCTCCCTGCGAGGTTTCTCTCAGCCCGTGTGACACGGAGGATAAAAAGGGTTGCGGTTATTGTTCCCGCCAAGACCCGAGTTTCGTGAGAGCTAGCGCGCGGATTTTATTCTTTCGTTCCGGGAGTGACGAAATTCGAAATTCGCGCTAGAATCGTAGGCGAACTCCCGGGACAATCGGCACGAGACTGCCCTCTCGCGTGAAGATAGAGACAAAGGAGAAGAGCGGGGAGGGGCAGAGGTGCGCGTCTCGCACGCCGGCCGGCTAGCCGGACAGCTTCTCGCAGGGTACCGAGCCGGAAGGACGTGCGACGACCAGTGTAAAGTGGCCAGCTACTCTCTCACGGTGAGCTCAGCGTTACCCGTAGCAATGAACCGCGTAGATCTCTGACCGCGTGGTCGATCCTCGATCTCGGGTATCTTTTATTCGTGGCCACGGCCTCTATCGCGTTTCTGTAAGCCTAAAACCCCGTCTCACGTAGCTAGCGCGTGTCGTCGGGAAATCGTGTCGTGGTTGCGCGCGGGAAGCTCAATCTCGTATCGTGACGAGCTTCGGCTCGAATTTTTCGTTAAACATAAAAGGTGTGAGTGAACGTGTGAGTGGAGAATTGGGACTTGTCGTCCTCGGTGATCCCTCGGCCTGCGGCGAGGCCTAAGCCCGGGGAAAGGGGAAGAGGTTACCCTCAAGTCAGGACGTCTTCACGGATAACTAGCCTCCCGTTTATCATCGGGGTGCGGGTTCGAACCCGTGCGGGCTCCCGTCCATTTTAACAGCATCTACCGGGTGCCCCTTTCCCCGACGTAAGGATTTTCCCGGCTCCGTCGCGGGGGAGAGGTTTTGAAGGCCCGGTTTTGAAACATTAGTGTGGCCGGTAGGGGAGAGAGAGGAGAGGCCAAAACGAGCTCGATGTTTATTGTGTGTGTGCGTAGACCCCGGTCGAGATCGGTATGTGTGCGCTCGACATAGTTGTCTCGCGAGATTTCGCGCGTATTGTGTTCATTTCTGTTTCCTGATTTTTGTCCCGTGTAGTCCAGTCAAATTACGGCTCAGAATGAAAAAAAAAAACATAAAATACCGCATTTTTGGGATTATGATGGATCGATAGGGGGGTGTATTCTGAGCTTAAATTCCAATTTGTGGGATTCTACTGAGGTCAGCTCAAGTTCATTTCGATGAAAACGCGTTTGATTCGATATCTCGAGAACGGTTAGGTTAGGCCAAAAATTGTAGAGACCTTTTCTCTTCTATATTAAATTTCCTAACTTTTTTATCTGAAACTTTTTTTTTATCATCAATACTTTTCAATTTATTACTTCCGAAAGGCAAAAATTTTACTTTTTTTCTCCCTATTTTTCATTTTTCGCCATTTTCTCCCCAACCGTTCAATTTTATGAAATTTTACCATTTATCAAAGTTGTAGATCCTTTAATTATGAACAACTTTTTCCTATAACTTTTTTTTCTAATACCAATATCTTCGGAGTTATATATAACTTTACCGAGCGAAATCCGCGCCATTGGCACCAAATCTGCCGAACGGCTGCGCCGATCCCAGCTGAAACCATGTGCGGATATCATTTTCACCGACAATATGACCGTCACCACAACTCAAGATAAATTTGTCGGCAACGAGAACAATAAGACCAGATTTATCTCACTACTGAAAACTGTTCTCATCAAATCAGACATAGAGGTGGAGCAAGCCGTAGAGGATGCGGATGGTCTAATTATTGTTTTGCTGAATGAGTTTTGCTGACTGCGACAGCCGGCGCGTGCAACAACATGTACTTGAGAAAACCTCGCCGAGGCAAATCGACGGACGCTACATATAGCCCATACTGCCTCAAACCGATATATGGGCCGAATGCCGCAAAAAACCTGTTATTTTTGCACGCGATTAGTGGTTGCGACACAACTTCGGCACCATTCAACGTAGGCAAGATCAAACCAATGACCGCATTGAAAAATACTCCGGATTTGGTTTCTCTAACTAAAGTTTTTCTACAAGATAAAGCAGATAAAACAACTCTCGCTGAAAAACGGCGAACAATTCATTTTGAATTTGTATCGCAAGGCTTCAGGTGACACGAATTGTACGAATCTCAACGAGCTCCGTTATAAGGGATACAAAAAAATGGCAGGCAGTGGGAGGGTTAAATTAGAATCCCATCCTCCTACCTCTGATGTCGCATTTTTTCACTCGTTGAGGTGTTACTACCAAGCGCAATACTGGCTCGAAAATTATCTGGAACCCGAGGAGTGGGACTGGCGTCGCACCCCCCGTGGATTGGAGCCGATACCAATGTCACTGAAACCAGCTCCGGAAGATTTACTGAGATCGATTGCGTGCAAATGCAAAACCAACTGCGGCAAAGCGTGCGGATGTAGCAAGGCCGTCCTGTTTTGCTCAGTAATTTGCACTAATTGCCAAGAGAACTATTGTTCTAATATCGCCAATGTTGTCGACGATAATATTTTTGACGCAATGGACGAGGACGACGTATGCCCCGACACCGTCAGGGCCTTTAATATTAACGAATCACTTCCATCGACCTCGGGTGCTTAATTTTACGAATTTTATGATCTATTTTTTATCAATAAATGTGTGAAACAGTTTCAATTATTCATTTACTTCTTTTTGTAATCCTTATTCACATTATATATCCCATTGAATGGAATAAAAAATACCCAAATTGAAGAAGTACAATATTTAAATGATATTTGAATGATTACAATATTTAATATTTAAATGAAGTACAATTTTTAAATAGATTAATCGATTCACCTTTTGATACAGGTAAGTTGGCTAATAAATTATCATGGAATACTTTAATATTTCTTTCAAGTACTGAATACCCACTGATGTCGATGATATTGCGACATTGGCGCGGATTGCGCTCGGTAAAGTAATATATAACTCCGAAGATATTGGTATTAGAAAAAAAAGTTATAGGAAAAAGTTGTTCATAATTAAAGGGTCTACAACTTTGATGAATGGTAAAATTTCATAAAATTGAACGGTTGGGGAGAAAATGGCGAAAAATGAAAAATAGAGAGAAAAAAAAGTAAAATTTTTGCCTTCCGGAAGTAATAAATCGAAAAATATTGATGATAAAGAAAAAAGTTTCAGATAAAAAAGTTAGGAAATTTAATTTAGAAGAGAAAAGGTCTCTACAATTTTTGGCCTAACACTAACCGTTCTCGAGATATCGAATTAAACGCGTTTTCATCGAAATGACCTTGAGCTGACCTCAGTAGAATCCCACAAATTGGAATTTAAGCTCAGAATACACCCCCCTATCGATCCATCATAATCCCAAAAATGCGGTATTTTATGTTTTTTTGTTTCAGTAATTTGACTGGACTAGTGTTCCTTGCGAAGGAGGCGAATTAGCAGAGAAGAATAAAGTAAATTCTCGGACGATAAGAATTTCTTGGCGCGCGTGATTGACACCTGACCCATTCCCTCTACCTTATCCACGAGGCTGCAGTTTGGCCGGACACTGCGTTCCCTTTTCTCATCCCGACAAGCCGACTTTCGGCTTGCGCCCTATATAAATTGTCGGGACGGGAGGAGGGGAGTTTTGAGACTCTCTCGGTCCTTTTCCCCCAGCTCCCTCGATTTTGCGGTCACAAATTTGGCGCCCAACGTGGGGCTGTGTCATTGCGCGCAGAAAATTTTATTTTACCTCCACGAAGATAAATTTGAATTTATTCCCGATATTTCGTCTCCTTCGCAACCGTCTTCATCGTGTTCGTGTATAAGTCTGTTTTTTTTGTCAACATCGTGGTCGTCCTTTGTTTCCGTCCTCTAGAAAACATTTTCAGCGAGAGATCGAACGAAATATTTTCAAGGCCTCGAGTATCGTGTGCTCGAGGTTCCCCGTGTCGCTAAGCCGAGTTTTTTTTGCTCGGCCGGTGAGTCCAGCGCGAGCTCTTGCCGAGTGGCCCGGCGCTCGCGCTCTGCGTGTCAACCTTGTGTTTACGTTTTTTTTTGCGTTCGCACCTTCTAGGTCCCGAGACTCGAGTAAGTGTTCGACGACATCTCGAGCGAAACAATATTCGTCGATATTCCCGTCGACCGGGTGTACCAAAAATTAGAAGACCGCGAAAATCGCGTTGCGACGTTCCCGTTATACAGGGTGCACCAAACCACGAGTGGCAAGGGAAATATGCCCGAGACGTAAGATTAGCTTGGACTTGTTGCTTTGTTTATCTCGTTGGAGCCTATTTATTTATTTATTTATTTTTATTTCTTTGTCTTTGTGATAACGCTTATTATATTTTATTAAACCTTGTTTTTTCCCCTTTTTATTTCCATTTGATTTATTTATTTATCTATTTTTTTATGTATTTTTTTTATTTATTTACTTATTTTTTTTATAATTGAACAAACTCCATTTTACTTTATTTCAAGTTTTACTTGCACAGCCTTTTCGGCTTTTTACAAGGCTCCACTTATATGTCCACCGCTCTACACTTGTTCTTTCTCTCCATCATCCCCCCTCCCCATTGCGGCCGCAGCCGACTTCCCCCTCTGTATTATATTCATCATGACATTTCTATCATGGGTATAGGGAAACTGCGGAAAACCTATACCAATACAGCCGGTCACGAGTTCGCTTCCCAGCCTCGGAGCTAGTCGCGTTTCGTCGAGAAATAGCTCACAGGCTACAGCCATACCCATCCAACACACACACACGTATCGGTCCGTGTGCGCGACATCTGTGTACAACTGGAGCTACGTCACGCCTGTGTTTTTATTTCTCGACGAAACTACGAGACGGTGATTCGAACCCGCGACCTCCCGATGTGTTGATTTCAGAGGCAGGTACGCTAACCACTAGACCAACACATCGGTTAACTCCATTTTACTTTATTGACTTTTATCATTTTTTTTCTCTTTTCTCCCTTTCTTTTTTTTCTTTATCTTCCTTCCCTCTCCTTTCCCTCTTTTTTTGTTAATTCTCGCTTTCTTCTTGTGGTGACGATATTTTACTAAATTTCTATTTATTTATTGATTTATTTATTTTATTTATTTGACAACTGTTGACAATTTAGTTGACTGTTGTTACTATTTATTCAGATATTATATTTATTTGTTAGGCACGTATTTATTTTGTTTATTTTATTTGTTTTATTATTTACTTGTTCGGTTCAATTTATATATCTATTTTTTTATTTTGTTTTTAATTTTATTTTTATTTTTTAAAATTTTTTTTCCTCTTCTCTTTTTATTTTTTTTTATTTTTTTTTGCATTTCTCTAACTCAGAATTTTATTTTGGGATAATGGATTTCTGTTTACATATTTTGTTTGTTCACTTGTCTATTTAATTTATTCGCTCATCTTTATTTATATTTCCTTATTCTTTCGGTCTCTCCAACGAATATTATTTCGCGATAGTTAAGTTCAAAATTTTTTGTTGTTTGGTTTTATATTTCGGACTATCCGTCCTCGAGCTATTTGACTTATGACTTTGATTTATTTATTTGCTTTTTCGTACTATTTATTGTATTTTCTATTTATCGATGACCAATTTTAATCGTTCGACTGGTTATTGACTTATTGCACCAGCGATCGGTTACGTTTGTTCGAATTCTCCCGTATAAACCTAGCTTTTATTTGATTTGTACGATTCGTTGTGTGCTTAATGCTTCCCTACGTGTCGCGTTATATACTACTCGCCTGAACGTAACGATATGAACGCGACTAGGGGAGAGGTCGACCTCCCGCGCAGGGAGCGTCTTACGACGAACCGATTACGCTGCGGGCTTGAGCGGCGCGGGTTTCCCATTACAGGAACTCGCGATGAGTTATTCGAGCGGTTAGATTACGTTCTTCGCCGTCCCTTTAGTCCCGAATTGGACGATACCGGCTTTACCCGATTTCGGGATCGAGTGGTGCCGCCGTTCGCAGATACGGAAAGGATGGGAGTTCCTCTGGCTGATCGGGGGTCCGAGGCTCGGATGAGCCGAACCTTGGAGGATCCCATCATCACCACCCGTCGAGGTTCGAGTGTGACTTTCCTGCCAGCCGGTCGGGAGGCCACGTCGAGCTACCCGGCGTCCGGTCATTCGCCCTCGGGATATGCGAGACCCTCGGGATCGGTGACGATTCCGATCGAGGCCGATTCGGGGGCGCACTCGGGTTCCGTACCGGGGGGTTACACGGTGATTCCCCGGGCGGAGGCTCGCGGACCTTAGGTCGACCACCCGCCGCCCCGTACGAGTTACGGGGCGAGGAGTACCATGCCGCCCGAGACGGCGAGTCGAGAAATCCCGGATGTTGGCCGTTCGCGGTTGGCGGATCCAGGGGATGCGTCCAACAGGTCGACCCCACTCATAAAGGGAGGGTTCCCTCGTGACCCCATTTTACCAGCGCGGTCCGCTTACGAAATTTTGCGTAAGTGGGACCTGAAATTCAACGGGAACCAGGGCGGAGACATCGAGGCCCTTATTGCACAGGTTGAGGAACGCCGCGCGATGGTGGCCGTATCGGACCACGATCTGATTAATTGCTTCCCGACATTTTTGGGCGGAATTGCCACCTATAGGTTTCGCAATAAGAAGCCTTCCATTCATTCATGGGGCGACTGTGTGTCGTCTCTCCGGGTTAGGATCGGAGACCCCAACTTTCAGTTCACGTGGCGAGACCAGATTTCCCGTAGGGGTCAGGGAGAATATGAGTCGGTGTCCAATTTTCTCACCTGCATGAGAGTAATGTTCGACCGCGTCGAGCCTAGGATGGGGGAAGAAGAGCGACTCAATTACGCCCACCGAAACCTCCTGCCTCGGCTCCGCATTCTTATTCTGCGCAGGGTAGTCCACACCTTGGACGATCTAGAGGAGATCGCTTCGGAGCTCGAAAGGAGTCGGGAGACGGTTGAAGGGACGCCCATCCCTCCGAAGGAGTTCGTCTTCCCGGACTTGGCTTACCGACCCCCTCGACCGAGGGGCCGTGCCATGGTCCAGTTCAACCAGGAGGTTATCCTGCCTCCCAGAGTTCCCGGTGGACTGGTCGTTGCCGGATTACCGCGCAAACCTTCCCATGCCGGGAGACCGATGCGCCCGACGGTGCAACCCCCTGGTACGGGCCCACGCTTCTTCTCCCCGAATACACCAGAGCAACCGGCGGTGTTGCCAACTGCAGGCACTGGCCCCGGCGTAATGCCTCCGGGCGAAGTTTGCTGGAATTGTCGTGGGACTGGACACCGTTCAAGAGAATGCCGGGAGCCACCGCGAGTACATTGTTTCCGTTGTGGGAAACCGGAAGTGACCACGCGGCAGGCTCATGGTTGTCCGGGAAACTCCTCTTGGGGTCGCCGATGAGGGCCTGCGCGTCCCGGGAGGTTTCCCCATCGGCCCCAACAATATTCAGGCCTAAACATCGTCGGCCATTGACGGATTTTTGTAATTCCACTGTGGATAGTCCCAGTAGGAGTATTTTATTATTGATATTAGGAATACGGGACCGTTCTCTCCCGGCTATGGTCGACAATGGCTCTGCGCACACCTTCCTTGGTTCGGAAGGTGTTGTGTTGGCAGCCCAACTCGGCTTCGTTAGTAGGAAGGTACCCGGGCGGGAGAGCACCATTGCCAACGGAGACCGAATTATTTGTGACGAAGAATTAAACCTTTCCGTAAAATTGAAAGGTCGAAGTTGTGAGCTGATTGCGAGGGTGTTCCCCGAACTCCCGGTTCCCTTGCTACTGGGTCTAGATTCTCTGGAGCGGTTGGGACTGGAGCGGTTGGGTTGTGGACAACGGCCGCAGGGTATAGTATTTCTCTGAAATTTCAGAAGAGAAGTACACCTTTGAACCTGTGGAAGGTCCTGACGCGCTGGATCCATGCGCAGCGCTAATCGATCTATCTGAAACTCAAAAAGACCAACTGCAGCGGTTTCTGTCTACCGAAATCCCGCTTTTAAAGCAAGCACCGGGAAGAACGTCTCTTGTGGAGCACAAGATTGACATCGGGAGTAGCGCGCCGATAAAACAGCGTTATTATCCCGTGACTCCAGTAATTAGGGATGCCATTTACCAGGAGGTGGACCGAATGCTCCAGGAAGGGATTGTCGAAAGTTCCAAGAGCGATTGGAGTACGCCTATTGTCATGATTCGGAAGCCAAACCACACGTTGTTTGGACTTTCATCGCGTCAACAGCGTGACGAAAAAGGACGCGTACCCGCTCCCGATCATGGATAGTTTCCTGGACAAGTTACGGGGCGCGAAATATATTTCGACGCTACACTTAAGTCAGGCGTTTCACCAAATCCCGTTAGAGGCATCATCCCGGGCTATCACCGCCTTTACTGTCCCGGGCAAGGGATTGTTTCAGTTCCGGCGAATGCCCTATGGTCCCACGAATGCGCCGGCCACATTCCAGAGATTGCTGGACCGACTCATAGGCCCGGAAATGGAACCCTACGCTTTTGCCTACCTGGACGATATCATCGTGTTGACCGAAGCCTTTGACGATCACTTAATCTGGCTTAAGAATATCTTTGACCGAGTACGAGGTGCGGGCCTCCTGATCAACCCCGAGAAGTGTGAATTTTGCTGCTCGGAGGTCCGGTATTTGCGATTTTTGATCAATCGGGAGGGTCTACAAGTAGACCCAGCCAAAATTGCGCCTATACGCGATTTTCCCGATCCCCAGAACCTTACTTAATTACGGAGGTTCATCGGCATGGCCTCCTGGTATCGTAGGTTCATCCCGCATTTCGCCACCATAGTCGAGCCACTATCCCGGTTAACAAAGAAGCGTCAGTCTTGGGTGTGGGGGCAGGAACAACAAACCGCAATGGGACGCTTGAAGCTCAGCTTAACGACTCCTCCAACCTTAGTGAGGCCGGATTTCGACAGGCCATTTGTCCTCCAAACTGACGCGAGCCTTTCCGGGTTGGGGTCGGTCCTTACGCAGTCAGATGGAGAGGCGGAACACCCGATCACCTTTGCGAGCCGTTCCTTGTCGGATGCGGAGCGCAACTATTCCGTGACGGAGTAGGAATGCCTGGCTATCCTGTGGTCCATCCGAAAATTCAGAGGTTACGTGGAGGGCTACCGGTTCACCGTTATAATGGACCATGGCAGTCTGCGTTGGTTGCAGTCTCTGAGAGACCCGACGGGACGACTCGCCCGTTGGGCCCTACAGATGATGTAATACGACTTTGAAGTCGTCCATCGAAAAGGGGCTCTCCATCATGTCCCAGACGCACTGTCACGGATGTTCGAAGACAAAAAGCCGCCGACTCCCGAGGGGATAGCGTCAGATGATTTCCCGGAGGGTATGGTGATGCCGATTGTCGACGAACGGGCGTGTGGCCAATTTGGCCCTGAACCGACTTTTCCAGAAGACAATTGGTATTCCAAACGTTGGCTTGAGGTATCGGCCCGGGGTGAGAGATTTCCCGATTGGAAAATCGTGGAAGATCGATTGTATCTCCGACGTAGGATCACCAGGATACCGGAAGAGACTGAGTGGAAACTAGTCGTCCCACGGCCCGACCGCCTCACGGTTCTGCGAGAAAGCCATGACCTACCTCAGTCGGAGCACCTCGGGTTAGAAAAGACCTTTCTCCGGGTGGTAGCGACGTTTTGGCCTCATCTGCACAAGGACGTAGCTCGCTACGTGGGTAAATGCGACAGGTGTCCACGCATTAAGGTCGTACAAGCTCCCCCTCCCGGATTGATGGGTCGTCGCGTGATAGAAGCTCCGTGGCTAGTAGTAGCGGCCGACATCATGGGCCCTTTCCCGCCAAGTCGTTCCGGATTTGCCTACGTGTTGGTCATTCAGGACTTATTTACTAAATGGGTTGAGTGCTGTCCTTTGCGAAGGGCCACGGGGAAAAAGATACGGGAAATGCTCGACGAGCTGGTTTTGTCCCGGTGGGGCACCCCCGAAGTTCTCTTGACTGATAATGGGACTGAATTTGTTAACGGGAGTTTGAGGACATGGGCTGAGGACGTAGGGGTCTTTCATACCACTACTCCTCCGTATCACCCCCAGGCTAATCGCGTGGAACGCGTGAACCGAGTGCTCAAGACCATGGTCGTCTCCTCCCTTGACGGCGATCACCGTGCCTGGGACGAATACCTCCAGGAATTTCGTTTTGCCTATAACACGGCGCACCATTCCGCAATCGGATGTAGCCCCGCCTTTTGAAATTTCGGTCGAACATCGCGGCCTCACAGTTTTCACCGGCGCTAAACTATGGAGGGACGGGAACTAATCCCTCTGCCTCCGGATGAGTGGTCGAACCACATGCGACAGGTAGAGGAACTCCGCGAAAGAGTCCGGTATAACCTAGAAGAGGCGTATCGGGAACAATCGGAACGTTACAATAAACACCGTAACGTCGTATCCTACAAGGTAGGCGATGTCGTCCTTAGGAAATTGCGCGTTCTCTCCTCATCAACGCAATACGTGGCTGTGAAATTAGCGCCACGATATCAGGGTCTATATGAAGTTAGTCGAGTCCTGTCTCCCGTGGTGTACGAGCTTACAGATCCCGAAGGAAATGTAATCCCGAAAGTTTCAATAGAAGACCTTAAACTGTATCGATCTCCCGATTCTCCTGTTAATGACCAGGCCGGAGTCACGGAGGATCGTGTTGGACTGGGTAGTGGGCCGAATCATGATCCCACTGCTCTCTCGGATCTTCCGAGCGATCTCGGATCCGCCTTCGCGGGGTCACCCCGAGTTGGGCGTTGGCCCACAGGCTCGCGACCGAGATAGGTGACCTCGCCCGGGCCTGCCGAAATGACGGGATGGCGGCCTGGGTGATAGACGCCATGGAGCACGTGGCGCGCTCCTGGGTGGACCTGCTGGACCAGGAAAGGGGCCAGCCCTTAGAGCTGGCCGCCGTCGCAGCCGCGATACGGCTCACGGGATCCGAAGATCCGACCAGGGCAGCTTTCGGCGAAATAACTGGAGCGCCAGCCGAGGCTACCAACACGTCGGTGGAGGCGCCAAAGGGCCTTCACAGTCCCGTGGCCGAACCGGAGGCGGAGTCGTTTCCGTGGGACGCCGTCTCGACGGATTCTGAAGGACAGGCGTCGACTCCGAGCCCTTTTCTCGCAGTGGCGCCCGCCGATCCCGCTCAAGGCAGGCCAAAAGAATGTTGGAACTGCGATGGCTGGGGCTATGTACGTTCCCGCTGCCCGAAGCCCCGCAGGCGGGACCCCATTTGTTTCTCCTGTGGTCGCGTGGGGGTCATGCTCCGCACGTGTCCACGGTGCAGCGGATGGTGGCGGGGCGGGGGTGGACGAGGCGCGCGCACCCGAGTCCCGGAGAACAAAAGAGGGGGCAAAGATTAGGCCCCCCACCTTCATTTATTGTATTTTCCTTTTTTCCTCTTTCTTTCTTTTTTTTATGTTTTGTTGCCGGTATTGTTGGGTTCCCCCGCTCCCCTTTTCCCGTAACATTGTACGGAGCGGTGAGGTACGAGCCTACAATAAAAATATAATAACGTAAAAACTGGAAAGGGTAGTTGGTGACACCCTTCGTTCTCCCTCTCCCTTCGTCATCCTGGAGGTATGGAGTTCCCGTGGGTATGGTCGTGGTATGGCAGATGAGACTCCCGTGAACTTTGACGACGCGAATCGGGTGTGTAGCAGATATGAACTTCCTTATTTTTATTTTACTTGACCATAATGATGACATGAGAGGGCGCTACGGAATCGGGCGTGATGGAGGTCGTCGCCGCGTGGCGCGATTGACGGGATAGCCGGGCAAGGCTGAGATCTCGGCCGGGACGGCCGATGTCTGGGGAGGGGGTGGTAACACTCCGCTGGCCCGCCGGGCCCCCTGGTATGCCCGGCGAGCGCGTCCTCCAGCTCGGGGCCACCATCGCCGCCACGTCACGATTCCGTAGGGTCCTGAATAGCTGTATATTATTTACTAATTCCGTCTGCATTTCTCATTATTTTTATTATGTAATGTAAACCCGATGTCAAGATCCCTCCCGCGGGAGGAAGGACGCGCCGTCAAGAAAGGAAACATCCGAGGCAGCGGTGACGGCGAAGTAGAACGTTCACCCTGGGCTGAAGATAGGGAAAACGCAGGAGGCCCTTAAGCGGCTGAACGATCGGAGCGGCCAAGGTTTAGGCGAAAATTCCAACGTTCGCGACTCCCACATTATCCGGAGAAAATAATTTATCGGGGCCGGATCCACGCGCAGACTTTTCGTCCTCCCCCTCCCCCTGCGAGGTTTCTCTCAGCCCGTGTAATACGGAGGATAAAAAGGGTTGCGGTTATTGTTCCCGCCAAGACCCGAGTTTCGTGAGAGCTAGCGCGCGGATTTTATTCTTTCGTTCTGGGAGTGACGAAATTCGAAATTCGCGCTAGAATCGTAGGTGAACTCCCGGGACAATCGGCACGAGACTGCCCTCTCGCGTGAAGCTAGAGATAAAGGAGAAGAGCGGGGAGGAGCAGAGGTGCGCGTCTCGCACGCCGGCTGGCTAGCCGGACAGCTTCTCGCAGGGTACCGAGCCGGAAGGACGTGCGACGACCAGTGTAAAGTGGCCAGCTACTCTCTCACGGTGAGCTCAGCGTTACCCGTAGCAAAGAACCGCGTAGATCTCTGACCGCGTGGTCAATCCTCGATCTCGGGTATCTTTTGTTCGTGGCCACGGCCTCTATCGCGTTTCTGTAAGCCTAAAACCCCGTCTCACGTAGTTAGCGCGTATCGTCGGGAAATCGTGTCGTGGTTGCGCGCGGGAAGCTCAATCTCGTATCGCGACGAGCTTCGGCTCGAATTCGGCTTGAATTTTTCGTTAAACATAAAAGGTGTGAGTGAATGTGTGAGTGGAGAATTGGGACGTGTCGTCCTCGGTGATCCCTCGGCCTGCGGCGAGGCCTGAACCCGGGAAAAGGGGAAGAGGTTACCCTCAAGTCAGGACGTCTTCACGGAGAACTAGCCTCCCGTTTATCATCGTGGTGCGGGTTCGAACCCTTGCGGGCTCGCGTCCATTTTAACAGCATCTACCGGGTGCCCCTTTCCCCGGCGTAAGGATTTTCCCGGCTCCGTCGCGGGGGAGAGGTTGCCGAGCATCGACGTCCACGTAAGCAACGACCAGGGTAATTTTTCCGGGATGTTTCTTTCTTTATTTTAACGCTCGGCCGGGTAACCGATTAGCGGGGGCGCGGTTTTGAAATATTAGTGTGGCCGGTAGGGGAGAGAGAGGAGAGGCCAAAACGAGCTCGATGTTTATTGTGTGTGTGTGTGGGCGTCGGTCGAGATCGGTATGTGTGCGCTCGACATAATTGTCTCGCGAGATTTCGCGCGTATTGTGTTTATTTCTGTTTCCTGATTTTTGTCCCGTGTTCCTTGTGAAGGAGGGGAATTTGCAGTGAAGAATAAAGTAAATTCTCGGATGATGAGAATTTCTTGGCGCGCGTGATTGACACCTGACCCTTCCACTCTACCTTATCCACGAGGCTGCAATTTGGCCGGACACTGCGTTCCCTTTTCTCATCCCGACAAGCCTATTTTCGGCTGGCGCACTATATAAATTGTCGGGATGGGAGGAGGGGAGTTTTGTGACTCTCTCGGTCCTTTTCCCCCAGCTCCCTCGATTTTGCGGTCACAATATATATATATAGGTAATTAAATATGCTACACGAATTAAACAAACCAATATTTTTTGCAGGTGTTTGCACTCCTTCGTTTCCGAGACAAAAATTGCAATCGCATGAGGTCGATTGTGGGGCGATAAACGACTGTGCAATTCGACTACCAAACGACACCAATAAGTGGCTCCAGTTCGGCAACTTTAGCCGGAAAAAGCGACATCCTTTCATTGTGTATGCTGATTTGGAGTGTGCGCTGGCAAAGACCGATGGGGACAGCCTGGCGGAATATATGTATCAATATCGTGAAGTATTTAGCATCATTTTTTTCATCACATTTAGATACATGTGCGTTGTTCGTATGACGATTCATTATCTTCATATCACTCGCGTCGCAGTGCTGATTGTGTATCGTGGTTTTTCGAAGAACTAAAAAATCTATCACTGCGGATAAAATAAATGTTCTACAACGAGGTGCCAATGGTATATTTAACACCGAGTGAGTGGGCTAGCTTTCGAGCCGGGACTTAATGTCACATATGTAAGAAATCATTTGCGCAAGTAGATGTACGAGTTCGAGATCATTGCCATCTGACTGGGCGCTGTAGAGGCCCTGCCCATTCCAACTGTCACTTAAATTACAAACAGTCGTTTTTCATTCCTGTAGTTTTCTACAATTTATCCGGCTATGATGCGCATTTTATAATCAAGGAAGTAGCCACAGCGGTCGAAGGAAGAACCAATGTGCTCCCAATTACAAAGGAGAAATACATCTCGTTCACGAAACATGTTGATATTAAAGACGATTTAAAACATAGGATCCAATTGCACTTGATCGATTCGTACAAATTCCTCAACACCAGTCTCGACAAATTAGCCTCATTCTCGAAGGAAAACTCAACATTTTACGCACACAATACCCAACTCTCTCGACAGAAGATTTCAATTTGCTGACACGAAAAGGGGTCTTCCCTTATGAATATATTGATGACGTGACCAAGCTAGACGACACTTGCCTACCACCACGTGACGCATTTTACAGTTCCCTGTCAGATGCTGCAGTATGTGAGAGTGAGTACGCACATGCTGAGCAAGTTTGGGAGCGGTTCTCCATTCGAACGCTGGGTGACTATAGCGATTTGTATCTGAAGACAGATGTCTTGTTATTAGCCGATATTTTCGAAAACTTTCGAAATACATGCGTTGAGAGTTATGGCCTAGATCTCGCGTATTACTCCACACTGCCGGGGTATACCTGGAATGCAATGTTAAAACACTCGAATGTCAAGTTTGAAATACTAACTGACATCGACATGGTTTTATTCGTTGAGCGGGGTATACGCGGTGGTCTCAGTCAATGCTCAAACCAATATGCACACGCTAATAACAAGTACATGGAGTCGTTTGATCCATCGAAAGCATCATCATACTTGATGTATTTTGACGTCAACAATTTGTATGGATGGGCAATGTGTCAACCCTTGCCATATACAGATTTTCGATGGGTCAACGACGTGTCCATTTTTGATCCATCTTCCATCGCGCTAGATTTACCGACAGGCTAAGTCCGTGAAGTCAACCTGGAATATGCCCAATCTCTACATAATACGCACAAGTACCTTCCGTTTTGTCCAAACCATGAAAAACCGCCGGGTAAACAGGGGGAAAGCTGTTAACAACCGTCTGCGATAAAAAGCGCTACATCAT
Organism: Ophion obscuratus; assembly: GCA_964007375.1. Lineage (NCBI taxonomy): Eukaryota > Metazoa > Arthropoda > Insecta > Hymenoptera > Ichneumonidae > Ophion > Ophion obscuratus. The sequence goes on along the minus strand of OZ023316.1, from coordinate 8,942,378 downwards.
TCACTATCGAAATTTACAGCAGTGTTGACGTCATAGACTTTGCCTCACCCAAATCCATAGGGTTTTACAGTTTACATAATAGCTGCGTTCGTATATTGAGTTGACTACCCATTTTCGAACGCTTGCTAAAAACGATTTCGAAAAGAATTTATTCAAAGTAATGAAGAATGCGGTCTTTGGCAAAACGATGGGGAATGTGCGCAATCATGTAGATGTAAAGCTTTTAACAAAATGGGAGGGCAGCTATGGCGCAGAGGCAATGATTGCGGAGCCAAACTTCCACAGGCAAAGTGTTTTTTCTGAAAACCTCGTTGCCGTGGAATTGCGCAATCTCGAAGTGAAATTCAACAAGCCGATATATGTGGGTATGTGCATACTCGACATATCGAAAATGTGCTTGAATGCATTTTATCACGAGTATATGGTACTTCTGTATCGAGGTAAATGTAAAGTCATGTATACCGATCCAGATAGTGTCATATATGACATTGAAAGCGATGATATATATGCCGACATGAAACGCGACATTTCAAAATTCGATACGAGCGATTATTCAGCGGACAATAGGTATGGTATACCGCTCGTCAAGAAGAAGGTACCCAGTCTCATGAAGGACGAATGTAATGGACCAATTATGACCGAATTTATTGGACTTCGATCGAAAACGGACGCGACACGTGTCGAGAGTAAGAAGGACAAGAAAAAAGTTAAAGGTGTCAAGAGTAGCGTTGTGGCTAGGACAATCACGTTTAACGGTTATGCTCGATGCTTAAGTGAAGCAGTTGAAATGAAGCGTAGACTAACGGGCATTTGATCAAAGTTGCATAAGGTCTACACCATCTGTGAGACAAAAATCGCTCTGAGCCCACATGACGATAAGCGGTATATCATTCCTGGGACCTCTGATACCCTACCATGGGGGCATTATAGAGTACCGTCGTAAAAAATAATGTAATTTTTTTTTCTACAACGTTGATTTTTTTTTTTTGTAAAATTGTCTAGATATTTGTGAATATTGATGTATAAAACTCATGAAAATTGTGTATATATTTTTTTCACTCGATGTAAAACTTATTAAAGTTATGTTTGTTGTCAATACTTAATTGTATAAAAATGGATACATTATTTTCTGTAAATAAAGAAACGGACATTTTATAATGCCACGTGTTTATTCACTCTATCCATCTCCTCGTACCCACGTTCCACGAAAAAGGGATTATCGACGGCCAGAAGGGGAAAAAAGCAAGCCTGCTGTGGAGTCGGTCAGAGGCCTTGGAGGGATACATGCGGAGGCGACCAGTAGTTTAGGTCAACAGTCGTAAAACATTTATTTTTCCATTTTCTTTATTATCGATTACAAATCCGATTTACTTATCCAACTATTGTGGGTATTGTCGAAACCTAACCACTTTACAAACATCCGATTGCCACGCTTTTTCAACACTGCTTCAATGGGATAGATATCGGGGTGCTTGACCTTGACTTGAAGAGCTTGACTTGAAGAGCTTCTCAAGCTCTTGTTCGTAGAAGCCACCGGCGATCGGTTCATCTTTATGGTCCTTCAAGTCGTACGTCACGGGATGAGTTTTTTTTACACAATATATTGTAAATATTTCTGTTGTCCAGTTTGAGTTGTAACCCTTTTCTAAAATAGTCTTATATTTGCATGATTCTCACCTTATCACCAACGGCGAATTACGGTTGCCTTTTTATTGGAGGCTTATTAAAAATCTGCTGTAATTGCTCCTCATTTCCCGCGTTGATATTTCTTGCCTTCATCTTAATAGTGCGATGTACAGAATCGTGGTACTCGGCTACTAGATTATCAAGAATATCGATCCACTTATAATTACCACGAAGACTAAATTGCATCCACATCTTCTTTTCAATGTACGATTGAAACGCTCGCAAATGGATGCCTTCAAGTTGCTATATGTTGAATACATGCGAATATTGTCCTTTTTCATGAGGGCCTTGAAGTCACAATTGTAGAATTCTTTTCCCCGATCAACGTGTAAGTTCTGCGGTATGTGTCCCTTATCGAGGATCGACTTCATTGCTGCTGCTGCATCTTTACAACGCTTACTCAGCATTGGCACGGCTCAGGCGAATTTTGAGAAGTTATCGATGACGGTGAGGAGAAATTTGTGTTTGGAGTTGTGAGGCGCGTATGATGACATATCAACGAGATCAGCTTGCCAGGTCTCGTCCGAGCCACGGATGTCCACATATCGACGAGGATAGTTTCGTCGAGCAGGCTTATGTAGCGCCAGCACGACAGCGCCCCTTTTTTCGCTCATTTTCCCGTCCACTCAGTCGTGCGTCCAATTCAGCAATGACGTTTGAATTACGAATCGCCAAATCTTGTAGAGTTTTGACATCGGCCTCGAGTGTCCTCACAATGTCTCGTATCGTAGCTTCAAGTCCATTAACCAACAACTGACTACTCTCATTTATTTCTTTGCGTATGTTCTTAATGATAGTTCGGGATTTCTTTTGTAACGCACTGGGAGTGATAGCGTCATCTTCTCCTTCCGGATTTGCAATATTACACAATCATTTTTTTCCCAAGTCATAATGACCATCTGCGGTAATTCTAAAGCGAATCCCCGGTCGACCTGGAGGACCTTGCTTACTGCGGAGTACACTCCTACTTGAATGACGTCCAAACACATCGACACTCATGGTGAGAATGCGTAAATTCTCCGACGTCGAGTTAATAAATGATTTCAGCTTCACGCAATTCCTCGATAATCGATATAATTTCATTCCCCTGTGATGAATTTCTGGCTGCTTGGGATGCCAGAAGCCAGTGAAGACGATCCACTAGCTTGTTTGAATTGTCCCAATAAATATAGTCCAATTGGGTGTTTTTTCTAGCTAGCTTATACTTTGGCATGCCCTGTCCCACATGAGGATCAACTATATTTGCAATATATGTGTTAAATTTGTGGTTGATGTTACGTCGTATAGCCTCACTAGGCTTATAAAATTTTTTGTGCGCATTCGACGAGATTTCAATCTTTTCCTGGTTTTTCAAATCGTCCGGTGAGAGAGTTTCGACATTGGGCACTTTTTTAAACAACAACTCTGTTAATCCAACAGTTTCTGCACAACTCGCAACTGCCACGCGAATATGTTGAGAGTATAAAATTATCGGAGAATTACCAATCATTAATTTGTTGCTTGCGAGATTCCGTACACCATATAATATATCCAAGCTTGCCTTTCTATTTGTTTGTAATAGCAGGATATATTCACGGATCAATTCACCGACATTTTGCGAGTCATCATCATCATCCTCATATATTAATTTAAATGAATCTTGGGTTTCACTCTTGAAGGAATCTTGTGCCTCGTTCTTCAATTGATGTTTCGCACTATTTAACGCATCTCCTTCTTCAACATTATCAATCACTTTTTCATCCTTAATTTTCTCCTTCACCACCTCACCGTTTTTATATGACACCAATTTCTCCAATGGCTTAAAGACATCTTGCATTCTCTGGTCATCGCTATCTTTTCCAATTTTCATCATTCGATGCTTTCGTCTGATTGCATCGCTCGCCTTGGCAATTTCACGCAATACATCCTTTTCACGCAACAATTGTTCGCTCTTCATGTTGTCACTACCACGGCATGCGCAATACTGCCTCTTCAACTACCACCGATGAGTGATTTATCAATGGTGAGAAAACAATCAAAACCTTGTCTATATCGACCTTCGTTAATGTCGCTATCCTTATCAATCGTGATAAATGCATACTTGTCAGAATTACAGCATTTCACGCACATGTTTTTAAAGCACGTATAAGTCATATCCGTATTAACATGGTCATTGTACACGTGTTTCACATTCATATCATCCTGCTTGAAAAGCATCACGAAATTTGCATTATCCCTCACGAGATGTTTGGGGATACGAGTGTACGTCTGACAAAGATAAAAACTGTCAACAATCTCGTGTCTTCCCATGGGAAAGAAGGCCCGAACATTATCCTGCCTTTCTCATGCTATATCATCAAAGATGAATATAGAGTTGGATCGTGCATCACTTGGTGCTATCAATTGTTCATGCGTCTCGAATGGATGATATTCAACTCCACTCACAGGTTCGAGTAATTGTTGGAGCAACTTATACTTTGCCTGCTTCAAGTATTTGGAATACAAGTAAATGTTCTCAAATCCCAAACCATTCGGATGGATAATGAGTGAGCAAAGCGTTGGTTTTTCGACAATTCGATGGACCACAAAACAGTGCACGTATGCTATCCAGCAATAAATTCCCATGACGTTTTTGTTTCTTCTTCCTCCCACCGTCTTCGACAAACTCATTGAAATTTATCACAGAAAGTCCGCCTCCGATAGTTTGCTTCTTGGACGTAATCTCACACACGACTAATGATGAAATCATATAAAAAGGATTCTTATAGGGATTATCCATCAGTCGCATATTGTCTTTAGACATGATCGTGCATGGTAAGAGTAGCAAAGGTTAAGTCAACCGCCTAATCAACAAACTCCCCGTTGAACTACATCTGCCTGGGTATCAGTATTGTGGGCCAGGCACAAAGTTGGTCAAGCGCCTTTGCTCGTGGTGATCCGGGCATTAACCCATTGGATACGGCTTGCAAACAACACGATATTGCGTATTCGAAAAATTCGGATAATCTTGAAGCGAGACATTTGGCGGATAAAGTGTTGGCTGAACAGGCTGGGCAACGTGTTACCGCGAGAGACGCTAGTATCGGTGAAAAAGTCAGTGCTTGGGGTGTGTCAAATATTATGAAGACAAAGAGAAAATTTGGCATGGAGATAAAGACCCGCAAGGGTGGCGTTTGTTTGAAAAAGATAATTGGCGCTGCAAAGAAGACAATGGTTCAAAGTAATGATCCGCATAAGATTATTATGTCAGCTCTGAAGAGTGCTCGTGCAGCTGTAAAAATGCAAGGTGGCAAACTACGTACAACTCGGGTTCTACCGGCACCCCATAAAATTGGCGGTTTATTACCGTTCCTCGTGCCCATTTTTGCGGGTCTTAGCGCTGCTGGTGCTTTATCGGGTGGTGCGGCTAGTATAGCTAAAGCCGTAAATGCTGCTCAAGCAGCTAAACGTGAATTGGATGAATGTAACCATCATAATCGAACAATTGAAGCAGTTCCATTACGTCGGGGTCTACATCTGAAACCATATAAGCAGGGATTGGGCCTTCATATCAAGCCAAAAAACTAGAATTTACGCTACCTCACCGACCCCTTACCGACCGCGACCTACTTAAATATGCCAAAATCCTCAAGATTCCACATTTTCGTGGAGTTTACATGTGCGATACATTGCCAGCGAGCGGACCTCTCAAATGTGAAGCAGCATTTGTAAATTTGGATGAAAATGCCGGACCTGGAACGCACTGGGTCGCTTACAAAAAGACTGGATGGAAAGTCATGTACTTTTATAGTTTCGGCAATCTTCCACCACCATCCCAACTAATGAGATATTTTCGTGTTGGTAGCGTAAATTATAATTATAAGGAATATCAGGAATATGATACGTTTGAATGTGAGCATTTGCGTCTCAAATTTCTTTGTCGACAATTGCAGCACAAAGACAAGTATACACTATATATAGGGGGGAAATGATGTGGGGAATTCAGTTGTTAATTTACCAGCATCATGGACCAAAGTTTAATATTGACCATATCTGGCTCATCGTCCATACTCGAGGCGCAATACTTCCACCCCCCCCCCCCCCATCGAACTCTCGCCACACAAAAATTATACTCTCGGTCTCGTGGAATTGTTAACCTTCAACTCTATTCCCAATATCGACGTTGAGTACGATAAACTTTACGTGGGAGATGAGGTGTTGACGATATTTACGGGCAGTTATGAAATAGAGGATATTAAGACGTTCGTACAAGCAGAGCTCTCACGTAAAAACATCAAAATCAGCATTAAACCCAATAATAATACGCTACGCAGTGAGATCGAGTGTGATCGTGATGTACATTTTGAGCCGCAAGATTCTATTGGGCATCTACTAGGCTTCACGGCACGCAAACAGGAAGCCAATAAAAGGCACGAATCGGACCTTCCTGCAGCTACTCTCAAAGTGAGAGCCTTACGCGTTGAGTGCAACATTACCGCTGGCGCCTATATTAATGGACAAAAAGTACACACAATTCACGAATTTTTCCCATCTGTGCCACCGGGCTATAAGATCATTGAAGTTCCCTCCCACGTAATTTATCTGCCAATCACGAGCCGAACGATTGACGCGATACACCTTCGCATAGTGGAAGAGGACGGTGATTTAGTAAATTTCTGCGGTGAAGTGATGACCATACGCCTGCATATAGAGTCGTGATGGGTATAGTTTTCAATAGATGTTCCAATAACAATAAACGATCATGGATAAAAACAATCAGTCGTCGGTCAGCGCCCAAAGTGCTAACACCTCAAAACGTGCTCCTCTTGAAGAGTTTGGGTCCCAAAGTGCGTGGCGAAAGCGTGTAAAAAGTTATTGAGTCTGTGCTCTGTGCATCTGTTGCGTGAAATGGAAGAAGAAATCGTAAACATTCAGACACCCGTGGTCTTTGATGAATCCATCATCCATTGTGAAATGCACTCTCATCAGCCATGTGCATCTTCAGCCTTCAATAACACCGATGAAATCCGTATTGCCATCCAACATCAAGACCTCTCCATTCTGCTAAGCAAGAGTTCCCTACACATATGTGGAAAATTATCCAAGCGCGATGGGACGCCGACCGCTGCTACAAGTCTCGACACCAATGCCATTTGTCATGTGTTTGAGGAAGTGCGATATGAATTAACACGGTCCTCTAGTTTCTCGGCTGTTTTTTTACGGCTTTTTCAATAATTTTTTACGGGCAAAGCATCGAAATAATCAATATCATTGTTTTTGCATAATCTTTATTAACATTTAAATAAGCTTTACAAATTTTTTGAAGTCAAAATATATAATAGAATAAAAGTTATAGTGGCCGACAGGAAGACATCAAGTAAAAGAGGTGCTTGACGGTGACCAAGATTGCGGCTGTTCTGCTTATCTGAAATCAAAAATACCAAATGGCATTTTAGTCTTCATATTTAAGACTAGCTATTGGACTAGAGTGAATTCTAAATTACAAAAATTGACTTTTTTATACACTTTTGGAAATTACATTCTATTTTTTATTCATTTTTACTTAAGTTTTTCGCTCGTACAAAAAAAAACTATCGAAGCAATCATGATAATTCTAGTTCAATCGCTGGCTTATAACATATTAAAGATGCTGTATAAATTTGAACAAGATCGGTGCAGTAGTTTCTGAAATATCGTGGTCACCGTTTCGAAAAATGGTGTTTAGAGAAAAACGCGTTTGAAAGTTCGCGCTTGTGATTTATACTAAAAATTTCACTTCACCGTCAATCCGTCATGCCTGGACAATACAATAGGCCTTCCTCTTCTTCTTGGAAGTCACGCAGAGCTGCTCCGTCTTCCCTTTTCGCGATTCGGGCCTGTTTTACAACATCACTCGTGCGCCTTTCTGAACGGTCGATCCGAGAGCTATCACGCTGTTGAACATATCCTTTAGCTTGTGGGCCGATTTCCACTCCCATGTTTCTTTATCCCATGTTTCTTTATCCCATGTTTCATATCCTTTAGCTTGTGGGCCGATTTTCACTCCCATGTTTCCAAGGTCTTCAGGATAGATTTGAATCCTTCATTGAAGATTATAACAGCGAAAAACGTGGCGATTTCAACCACTTTTGGCCCAGAATGGAGGTGCTTCGGAGCAAAAGTCCAGATTAACGAATTATATCTATTGTTATCTGCTTAACAATTCTTCTTTGGATAAATCCTCATAAATTGGCTTTATAACTTTTTGAACTGCTGCAGAAAGAGGTGGTTTATTGTGTTTGAATTGCTCAGCCTCTCCGAGAAACTCAGCTCTGCGCCATTTGCACCAACTAGATTAGCCTGCAGGACAATTTTGATGCTGTGGATTGCTGTCTGTGGAAATCTTGTGAAAGAATGTTGCCCAAATTTCCTTTCTCATTTCCTCGTTAGAATATGTATGTCTCCAAATAGCTAATCCATAATACGTTGTCATCTCACCAATCAATTTATCAGTGAGTTTTCCTGCACCTTTCCCACCAATGCCTTTATTAGATTTTTTGCATTTCGGAGCTGAGTCCCCATCCTCTTTTCAACGTGTCCAACACACTCTTTTTTTACAACAACAATATTTTCTCCATATGGTTCTGCCTTCAAAATACCATTGAATGTCTTGCTGTCACCATCTCCTATGTATGTCGTATATCGAACTTGATGTTTATCTACTGAACAAGAAAACATTTTCACAACTGCATCTATTTCCATCTTCCCAGAACTTCCAGTATGATTACTAGTACAATTTTCTTCATGATCAGCGAGCCATCCGGCATATCCAATTGGATCACTATTTTTTTTATTTCTCCACAATATGCATCCAGCACAAAAACTACTCATTACACACGCATCAACCACTTTACCGGTGTACTTGGTAATTAAAGTTGAAACTTCGAATAAAGATGAAAATCCTCTTTTTTTCCATGTGCCATATCCAGATACGGTGAATTCATTTTCTGCTTTTCCTTGTTCTTGAAGGACTTCCTTTTCTCAAGGATATTAATACAATGGTCAGCGCCGCTCGGCTTTCGGAGCAGCCCGGCGCGCGCTCCGTATACCTGCTTCGTTCCAGGGCCGTAACTTGTGAACCACTTCGAATATCAAAAAATCCTTTGGCACACATTTTCTACACATGTCGTAGATGTGAATTATGAAGAAAAAAAAATCGATTTTTTCGAGCCGAGAAACTAGAGGACCATAGACCATAGAAATCGATCGTAATAAGAATGTTGGCTTTACGAGAGTAATTAAGGGATATTCATCACTCTCACCGGCCAAAAGTTGTATGCTCGAGAACACTGGATGGCTCGATGTCGAAGAGACGAAGCAAATGTACATGTATCGGGAAACTTTGATGTGTGCATTCTGCTCGGCATGCTCCTCGGCTTTGCCGAAGATTACCGTAAAATTGTTGTAAATGCCAAGGACGAGTTGATTCTCATGAGATCAAAGGCCGACGACAATGCCATTGTACAAACAGCGCCCGAAGACTACAAACTCGTATTGCATAAAATAGAATGGCTCGTACCGTACGTATCAGTCTCGAATCAGCGAAAAATTCAGCTGTTAAAGTTTCTCGCCGAAGACGCCCCAATCTCCATGAGATTGGGGCGTCTTCGAATGAACATGGCAATTGTATGTATATCCATTGCTGCCTGTCAACTCTAACCACGTGTGGTCTGTGGAAACCTCGAATTAGCTGGAGAAGCCGAGTTTTGTCATACTCGCGCTGCAGACGGGACGGAAAAATAAGAAACAACAACATGCAAGCCACTTTGTTCATTGTAACCTGAGCGATGTTAAACTTTACCTCAACTCACAATCTTATCCATATGGAAATTTGAATTTGAACATTGATCAAAATCAATATGCTCTACTGTACGAGATGTACGCAAACTTTCAACCGACCTATTACAATAAAGAGGCCGAACCATGGTTGAGCAGGATTTCATTTTTAGAAAAAGCCCCCCTCCTTGTCATTGACTGCTCAAAGCTAAACGATCTCAAGTCCAGCCCTGTTGATGTGCGCCTTGAGTTCGAATTGAAAAATAATATTCCGCCACAAACTTCAGCATACCGCATGATCCTCCATGTTCGTATTGTCGAGTACAATCCAATCAGTGGTGGGGTTAAAAAATTGGAATAAAATTATGCCGAGAATACGCGTCCACGTCAGTCAACATGGAGCTTATCGTCGATGTACAGGGCTTCAAGAGCCCCATCAACAAATTTGTCCTAAAGGAGAGGTCCATCATCATACTCTACGACAAGGATTCTAAATCGCTGACGCTCGCCTTCGATGCACCACTTGCATGGGACTCTTTACCGGCCAAGTATAAAATGACAAACAAGTGGTTGGAACGCAATTTCCATGGAATTCGATGGAAACACAGCGGTATACCTTACGAGGCAGCTAGAAAGACAATTCGAGAAATCTTGCAAGGAGCCCCCACCATCTATGCGAAGGGACTCGAGAAATGCAAATTCTATCAAGATTCACGGATCCCACGACAAACGTCATCGACTTGGAGACTCTGGACTGTCCATCGCTGCAGCAGTTGCCGAAAATCACAAACTCCAAAAGCCCCCATCATTCCTTCAACACGAAATACAACTGCGCCCATGACAATGTAAAATCGCTCAAAAGCTAGTTGAGTGTATACGAAGCGTTGTGTGAGCGAGGGATTTGTTTAAAATGAATAAAAAACATTTCGATGAAAATATATACCATTTATATTCTTCATTTATTCTACGACGAAAATTGTTTTGCATTTCTGGTTCTCATACATTTCGATAAAACAGTTTTTTCAAATACATTTTTACATAGTTAAATACTTAAAACGTCGAAAATGGTGGTGAGATGGATGTTCCACTCAACGATGCTGCACCAACGAATTTGCTCTTTTCCTCCATGCTCAGAGCGGATGGAACTTGATGATGTTGAATTTTCCACAACTGCATGCAGAGTTGACTATTACGTGTCAGCTGCAGCATTCTCTCGATGACGCGGAGAGTCGGTCGACGATGGTGTTCCAACGAATTTCGTCTTTTCCACAATGCGTGTGCTCAGAGTTCGAAAAAGTCTATGCTGTTGTATTTTCCACCTTTGTATGTCATCCAGAGATGACGATTACGTGCCGCTTGCCGCATTCACTCGAACATTTCCAAATTTTCATCGAATGCCTTCACAAGTCGCGCTGGTAAGAAGACAGTGAACTCATCCGCGATGTCTGCGATGTAGCGTTTCCCAAACTTGGTTTGTACGGCCCTCATATTGGAGATTCGATGATCCGAGTGAACGCGGCGTTATTACAGCTTCTTCGTTGGAAGGAATTCCGCCATCACGCTGACTTTGTTGATACTCGAGAGATCCATTTTCCCCGCACGATGAAAGTTCTTTTTTGAGAGGTGTCGATGTCGCGGTGAAATTCTGCAGTCTGAGCTTGGACTACGAAATTATAAGCTCTCTCATAACCCTCCCACTTCAATTTTCATACTTCTCCCTACTTTTTAAATAACGAAAAGCAGGTTCAAACACTTTCGAAGAACCTCTTACGTGGAGAATTTTTCCCGACATTTTTTCACACTCCCAAAAAACGGTTTCACACAAGTTTGAAGAACCCCGTACGTGGAGAATTTCCACAGCATTTTTCACATTCCCGACGTTGAGGTGGGGGGCCATCGATGTGATCTTTCATCTGTGGTGTATTATAATTCTCCATGCATGGAAGATATGATATCACTTCACTATCGTTCCGATGATGTTCTGGCAAACGATCCCACAATAAGCCAACATATTCACCCCAATATTTTAGGAGCAAGACCTTTGGAACCTGTTCGAGCTTGTTTACGGTCAAGTCTAGGGGGTGCTTGGCCAAATTCACTGCATACATACTCGCACATCTGAACATCTCGACGTTATATTTCGAAATGAAAACTAGTCCTCAATACATCGAAACATTTTTTTCCCGAGTGCAGCTGTGCTCCGGTGGCCCATCTGGTGTCAAAAACCCTTTGACGATAGATCTCTAAATTTTATAGTTTTTCCAAGAAATCCCGACTTGTCAGGACCTGTCTTGCGTGTCGACGAGAGTCGTGATAGGAGTGGACACGCATACAAACATTTTAAAGATTTCGGAAACGTAACCAAGCGCATCACACCTGCATCACATAAATAAACGGCTTTGAAAAGCCGTCGCCTTCATGTATCACTTCAAATTAACGAAATTTTCCTTCCCATATATGGCCATTACATGCACACATCGTGTGTGTAAGTTTTATTTTCACACGGACTAAATAGTGTAGAATGAAAACCACTGCATCGATGCTAACCTTTTTTGTGTCTATAATAAATTAGGAGATTTATGGGTTTTCAACGGTCACTTACCACTACTTGACCCCCGCCCCGACAAAACACTCGTCGACAGCGACTTTCCCCTCCCGACAGTCGCTCTTCCGACCACACGGCTACCCCCTCCACAGAGACCCCTGGCATGACGTCACGTCCCCGCGCTGGACCCCGCCGCCCCGCTCACCCCGAGATCCCGGCGTTAGAACCGCCCTAGTACATCTATTGATGATCGTGGAGGTGGACCCGTGTACACACAAGCGATTAGTTGAAGAGGGAAGGATGAAAATAGGTTGGGAAAATTGTAGGATCTATGACCACGTCACGAGATGTTATAAGTGCTGCTGATTTAACCACATGGCCAAAGATTGCCGTAACAAAGAAAGCTGTCGGAAATGCGCCGGGGATCACAACGATAGGGAATGTAAGGAAGTATACAAAATGTGTGTGAACTGTTTAAGAATGACTGAAAAATATAACCTGGATGATATAGCAAGGGATCACGTTGCTATGACACGTGCCTATGACACAAACTGCGAAACATGTAAAAAAATGAGAGAGAGGGCAAGAAGGAATATCCAGTATGAAAGCGAATAGCAACGAAAGAAAATACTGTTAAGAAATGAAAAACCATTCATACTCTTATTAAATGCGCAAGGTTTCCTAAAACACAAAGATGAAATTGAAAAAATGTTAAATACTTTTAAGCCGAAGCTTCTATGTTTGACTGAAACGCATGTAATAGGGAAATTAGAAACGACGAATTGAATATAAATAATAACAATGTTATAATATGTAACAGTAATAGCAGCAGGACGGGCCGTGTACTAACGTATATTAAAAAAGACGTAAAATATGAAATAATGACAAACAGAAATATGAAGCAAAATACATGGATAAATACGACAAAGATACTTGGAAATAAAGAAACAATTATAATACGTAACACGTACCACTCGCCAAGCACTGATGATGGGAGGTTTATCGAACTACTCACTGGAGAGTGAGAATATAATAGATAAAGGACATGTAATAATAGTGGGGGACTTTAATATTGATGTATAAAAAAAACGGCAATACAAAAAGCCTCTGCGGAACCTGCAATGTGTAGGACTGAAACAGTATGTTAAAAAATCAACGAGAATTACAGAAAACTCTAAAACTATAATTGACCTTGTATTCTCCGACTTTTCCATAGACACTGACGTAATGTTGACCCCAAAAATAACAGAAGATCAAATAGTGGCAACTTATTTATTTAATGACAATGACAACAACGACAACGAAATAGAAATTATAAGACGGGACTATAAACAAGTAAATGAAGAATTATATGCTGCAACACTAAAGAGAGAACTACAACAGATTAGGTTAAATGATAATGACAGTACTAATGACTATGCGGACAAATATATTCTAGGAATTAAAAATACAATAAACGAAATAGCTCCATTAACAAAGAAAGTAGTCAATTAACAAGGAAGGACAAGCCATGGATTACTGAAACAGTGAGAAACATAAGTAAAAATTGAGATGGGGCGTGTTAAAGAGCAATAATACCAAATAGCACTGAAGACTGGGACCTATATAGAATTGAGAGAAATAGTGTGGTACAATAAATAAGGAAAAGCAAAAAACAGTATTACGAAAATAATATAGATAAACATAAATCGGACTCGAAGAGAATGTGGAAAACCATGAAAGGAATGATAGGAACAAAAAAACAGATGGATACCGTGAGAGACATTGTTTTCAAGGAAATTAGGTGTAATGAGTCGGCAGAAATTGCGAACAAATTCAATGATTTTTTCATAAAAAGTATTGATGATGTTGTCAATGAAATGGACGAAGTAGAAGTTGACATAGAAAATATAACAAATAATCATGAAATAAAGTTTGCGGAATTCAAAAGAGTAGAAAATAAAGAACTTGATGAAATTGTTGCAAGCCTTGAAAAAAAAAAGGAACGGATGAGAGAGTAACAACGAAAATGATGAAATGGACGGCGAAAATAGCCAAGGAACCAATGGTGACCCTAATAAATAAATCGCTAGATCAGGGAGTTTTTCCAGACAACTGGAAAACATCCACGATAATACCGATACAAAAAGTCATAGGTAGTGACAAAGCAGAAGAATATAGACCTATCAATATACTTCCAATGTATGAAAAAATCATCGAAAAATTGGTCAAAGCGCATCAAATATCGTTTTTGGAAATTAACAATATAATAGAAGAAGAACAATCGGGATTTAGGACAGGACTATCGTGTGAAACGGCAATACAGAAAGAAGTAATAGGATAGAGAGAGTGCATGAACAAGAGTGAAATGATTGGAGTAGTATACATAGACATTAAGAAAGCGTTTGAGACGATAGACATATATTATTAAGAAAACTGAGCAGGTATGGAATTGGTGGGCAAGTAATTAAATGGATGCAATCATATTTAAATAAGAGGAAACAAAAAATAAGTTACAAACAAATATTCTCGGAAGAACAAATAGTCGAACACGGTGTCCCCCAGGGATCAGTCATGGGGCCTCTCCTGTTCATAATTTATATAAACGACATTAGAGACCAACTCAAGTATTGTTCATGTAATATGTTTGCGGACGATATGATCATTTATGTAAGCTCTGCCGGTGCGGATGGAATAGAAAGGAAGATAAATTATGACCTGAACAACATATCGAAATCGCTGTAAAAAAATGCTTTGAGACTGAATGTGCGGAAAACACACTTTATGTTAATTCGTGATTCCCGAAAAATGGTAGGACGAAACACGCGCTCTCGCTCTCTCTCGCTCTCTCTTTCTCTCGCTCTCCGTCGCTCTCGCTCTCTCTCGCTCTCGCTCTCGCTCTCTCTCGCTCTCGCTCTCGCTCTCTCTCGCTCTCGCTCTCTCTCGCTCTCGCTCTCTCTCGCTCGCTCTCGCTCTCTCTCGCTCTCTCTCGCTCTCTCCCGCTCTCCTTCTCGCTCTTTCTCGCTCTCTCTCGCTCTCTCTCGCTCTTGCTCTTTCTCGCTCTCGCTCTCGGTCTCGCTCTCGGTCTCTCTCTCTCTCTCTCTCTCTCTCTCTCTCTCTCTCTCTCTCTCTCTCTCTCTTTGAACCAGTGCACAATCTAACACGGTGTTCCTGCTGCGATCCCGAAAAGTGTGGCTTACCTTTCTTTTCACTCGTGAGATTGTCGACATTTTTGCTCCTTGCTGCTGTCTACGAGGTTCTGCGCATGCCCATCGATCATCGGCTATTATCGGTTTCATCTTCCTCCCGCACGTCTGCTTCTCGACTCACCAAGTTTCACATCGCTCAGCTTATCGCCATCGCTTACGTCCTAGCGTTACCTCACTCTACGCATGCCTGCTGGGTCACGCATGCGATTGCTACCGTGCGGCCCCCTTCCTTCTCTGTACTCGCTGATCCTCGACTGCGCACGTAAGCATATCTTCCGACTGTCGCTCGACGGGAAGTGATTATTCTAACGTACTCGTTACCATTCGGCATCCTTCTCGCGACAGTCGGGAAAGTAGCACAGTTCTATGCCAGCCACATGCTACAAGTGTAGAAAAACTATCGCGCGCGAGTCAGTGACCTGTCAAACTTGTCTACGCTCGTACCACCCGGGTTGTGCTAGATATTCTATGAAGTATCTTTCTATTAATTCCTGTTGCAAAGCCACAATCAGCATTATGTCGTACTCATCAACCTTTTTTCCTAACTCGGCTGGGGCGGGCACTGAGCCTCCCGCGTCACTTAACATGGTCATTAAAATGCTCCAAGAACAGCGCACGGCCATCGCAAATATGAATGATACCCTCAGCTCACTTCCCAAGCTTATTGATACCGTCAACGGTCATTCTACTCAAATTCAAGCTCTTCAACTCGCGAATACAAAAATGAATCAAGAGATCACCGAACTAAAAATGAAACTTGCTACCCATCTGGCGCCCTCGAGTAAAATTATTGTTGCTGGCCTTCCTCTTGGCTTTTCGGATGATCTCAAACACCTGGCGATTAAAGTCCTTACTGCGCTCGGTCTTTCTGACCTACAAAATCATATCTTGGCAGTGCGACCAAGTAAAGTTTCAACGTAAAGCGAACACGCTGAGCATCCCTTCATCATCAACCACCGCGTCCTCCTCACCGAGTTCGTTCTCTCTGATTGTCACGCTTTCATCTTTGCAAGTTCGTGACGTCATTATCCGAGCCAAGCGCGCGAAACGTACTCTTTCTGCCCAGACCGTCTTCGGTGAGTATGTTTGTGGCACCATCTACGTCAACGAGTTATTACCAACTGAATTATATAAGCTCTTCCGTACCACCAAGGAGCGAGCCCACGCTGCTCAATACAAGCACGTGTGTTTCAAAGACAATCGCATTTGCGTCCGTAAGGCCGATGGTCTACCTTCAATTATTATTGCCTCCCCCGACGACCTGGCAAAACTCGTTTGACTCCCAACACTGAGACCTTCCACCACTCGGTCCAAGCTACCCTTCTCACCTTCGTCACCACCCAATTCTCACCTTATGGTCGCTCATTTCAATGCTAATTCCCTCCTCGCTCACATTGACCAAATCAGAATCTTTTTCAATGAAAACTTTTTCCATATAATTTCTGTCTCTGAAACCTGGCTCAACTCGCACATTCCCGATGAACTAATTTCCATTCCGGATTATTTCATTATTCGTAACGACCGCGTAAATCGCCTGGGTGGTGGAGTAGCTTGCTACGTCCACACCACACTTGTAGCTAAGGTCCTTGAAAACTCTCCCTCTGCTTTCTCTAACTCACCTGAATTTCTACTATTAGAGCTTTCTACTCAATCCGGACATTCCATCCTCTTTGCGTCCATCTATCGTCGGCCTAAAGGACTATTATTCAACGACTTTTTTACATGTTATGATAGATTTAGCCATGCGTACTCAAACATTATTGTAACTGGTGACCTAAATTGTAACCTTCTTGCTAATAATTTCGAAGCTACTACCCTCAGGGATCTCGCCTACTCGCGCTCTTTATTCATAGTACCCTCAGCTGCCACCTTCCACACCTCATATTGCGATTCCTTGCTAGACGTTTTTATACTGGAGTCAGATGATAAACTCTTATATTTCCAAACATCTCCTACCCCCTTCATTGCTGGCCACGATCTCCTTGCACTCACAATCTCAGTCTCTCTCACTTTTCGACTAGAAAAATCGCGCGGCGTTGCCTAAAGGATTTTGATGAACGTGACTTTACCCGCAGGGTTGAATCAGCACTAGTACCATTATCTGATGCAGTCACCGCTATTGCCTCACCTTGCAGTGTCGACCAACTTGTCACTACGTTCTCATCTACATTGATTGCGATTTTCGACGATGTTGCTCCTCTGCGGACATTTCGCGCTTACCGTCATCCCACGCCTTGGTTGTCGGATGAACTCAGATCTCTTATGCGTGAGCGAAACACCTCCTTCCACCGCGCAAAGCGCTCCAATAACCCCGCTTTATTTGCTGACTATCGCGCACTTGAGATCGTATAACAGTCCAGCTTAGGCTGGCAAAACATTCTTTTCTTGCTAACAAACTCAACTCAATTAACGATCCGTCTAAACTGTGGCGCGAAGTGGCTAATCTCGGACTCGCTAAGCCGGCTTTTTCGTCACCGCTAAACTTCTTACTCCCCGATGACTTAAATACCTACTTTGCCTCTGTAACTGGAACCTCTAATCCACTATCATTCGCTGATCTTCAACGAGCTCTGTCAGCCTTTCCACGTCCGCAAGTCGCACGCACATTTTCCCTATCTCTTGTCTCCCCTGACGTAGTGCTTAAGTTCCTGTCTTTAAATGTCTCTACCTCTGTCCGTGCCGGTCCTGATGGTGTTACTCCTTTTGCTATCTCTGAGGCCAAGCCTTCTATCTCTCTAATCTTATCATCCATTTTTAATCTTTCCATTACTCACTCACACTTTCCCGCTATCTGGAAGCGAGCCTTCATCCGCCCTCAATCTAAGTCGAATTCGCCAAGTTCACCGGCTGATACACGCCCAATCGCCCTTCTCTCTTCTTTTCTAAAGTATTTGAATGAATCTTACACGCCCAAATTACCGCGTTTCTGCGCGAGCACAACATCCTAAATGAACGGCAATCAGGCTTCCGTGAGTCATTTAGTACCCAGACCGCGTTACTCCGCGTCTCTGACGATATCCGTCGTGGCATCGATCAGCGAATGCTCACCATTCTTATAATGTTTGACCTCAGCAAGGCGTTTGACACGGTACCTCACTTGGGCTTGCTTCTGAAATTGTGCTCCTTGGTCACCTGGTTTTTCTCGTACCTGACTGGCAGGTCCCATGCTGTAGTAGACGGCCGTGGTCATTGGTCTGGGTGGCTGCCCTCCACCAGGGGTGTCCCCCAGGGCTCGGTTCTCGGCCCTCTTCTTTTCACTTTATTCATTAATTATATCAGCAACCACCTTCGTTATGGCATCATGATTTTCGCCGACGACGATCAACTTTATCTACACTGTCATCCCACAGATCTAAGTGACGCCAATGCGAAGATCTCATATGACGCGAATGTCATCTCCGATTATGCAGCTGCAAATAGCCTCTCTCTAAACACTACTAAGACTAAGGCACTCATCTTTGGCAGCTCATCTACTATTAGAAAATTCGATTTGTCCTCCGCCCCTCAAATATCTATTGGCTCTTCCGTTTCGCCCTTCGTCACTCATGCTCGAAATCTCGGGGTCCATTTCGTCTCCGAGCTATGCTGGCAGCGCCACGTCTCCGAGATTTCCCAGAAAACCAACTATAATGACCTCACTGTGGAGCTAAACTCAAAACTCCAAGTCTTACTAAATAATTGCATACGTTCCATTTTTAACATTAGGCGCGATGAACCTATCACGTCCTATCGGCATCGCTTAGGCTGGCTCACTGTTGCCAACAGGCGACTCTATTTTCTCGGTGCTCGTACATACCGCATTTTGTACCTAAAGGTTCCTGCTTATCTCCGCGAACTGCTTCCACCTGTGGACGCATCACTCCGGAGTTCTTCTCGTTTTTCACCGCCTACCTTTGCGATACCGCTTCACCGAACTACATCGTTTCGCAATTCTTTTGGTCTCTCAGCAGCATACTTCTGGCATTCCCTCCCGCTTAGCATCAGGACTGCTCCTTCGCTTGAATGGTTCAAAAAATCACTCCATGAGTACCTACTCCAGTCTGAGCTGTCGTAATCAACCACAGCACAAATCCTAAAATCCTAAAAGCATATTAGTTACTAGTTTTAGTTATAGTTTGTAACTTTCCTAGGTGTAAGTTCTGTTACGTTTTTGGCTTGTTCACACTGTAAATCTCTCATTGCCCCATAGCGTGCTAGGGCATAATAAATGTTAATCAAATCAAATCAAATCAATCTCTCTCTCTCCCTCCCTCCCTCTCTCTCTCTCTCTCTCTCTCTCTCTCTCTCTCTCTCTCTCTCTTTTATACTTGCACTAGTCTACCATCACATTTTTTTTTTTTTTTTTTTTTTTAAGGCGGGGGTTAAAATGCCAATTACGCACCGTAAGAGAGTCCAAGGACCCTCTCGTGTGTCGGACTCCCACACATGCCGGTGTTCTCGTATGTCGGAATGGTGATATACCGACTAAACAATCCCCCTCCACTGTCTACCCGTGGGGTGGCAACACGTTAGTATAACCTCACCCCCGCGGGTCCTGTCCATCGTCCGTCTCGTTTCGTTCGTTACCGTGTACCCCAATTACGTATCCGTACCCTCATTCGTACTCCAGACATCCATCATCTTTCTTACATCTCAGCACTGCCTCGATGAAAGTGGCGACGGCTGTCCATTGGTCTTCGTCTCGTAACATCAGCCCGACTATGTTGTCAGGCGTGATGCGTCCGGTCCTCTGTTCCAGTTGTTGTCTCCGTGTCGTCCATCTGTCGCACGCAAAAAACGTGTGTTCTGCGTCGTCCCGTATGTGTCCGCAGTATTTACAGTTCGGCGTCCGTACCCGTTTCATGTTATGTAGATAACCTCGAAAGTATCCGTGGCCCGTTAGGAACTGGGTCAGGTAAAAATTTTACCTCCCCCGCCCCCCGTTCGGTCCACAGTCTAAGGTCGGTTATCAGTCGTCGTGTCCATCGTCCACTCGTCTCAGCTGTCCAGCGTGCGTGCCAGTCCGTCATGGTCTTTTCTCTTTCGCACTTTGCCGCGTCAAGCCTTTCAGTCCTTTCGTCGCGTTCGTAAATACGTTTCCGTTCTGTGGCCAGTAGGTCTATGGGAATCACACCCGCCACTACCAGGATCGCCTCTGCCGAGACGGTCCTGTAGGCGCACGCTATCCTTAGTGCCCCCTGTCTTTGTACATACGTCATAGTCTTCCTGTATTTCTTTATGGC
The DNA here is from genome assembly GCA_964007375.1 of Ophion obscuratus. NCBI lineage: Eukaryota > Metazoa > Arthropoda > Insecta > Hymenoptera > Ichneumonidae > Ophion > Ophion obscuratus. The sequence continues at coordinate 8,921,964 of OZ023316.1, read as the reverse complement.
CAGCGCGTCCGCCCAGACCTCTGCGCCATACAGGAGGATCGAGTGGGCCGTCGTCATCAGTAGCCGTCGTATCGACGGTCTCGGTCCGTGCGTATTTGCCATCAGGCGGCTGAGCGAGGTGACCCTCGCCGCCGCCTTCTCGGCCGTCTGTTTTATGTGTGGCCAGAAGGTCAGCTTTGTGTCCAGGGTCACCCCCAGATACTTGGCCACCCCTCTGGTTTCCGTGCGTACTGTTCCGACACTCATCGGAATGAGGGTCGGAATTCGTCGTCTCGTGAGCATGAGGAGCTCCGTCTTGTCCAGTGCAAGGGTCAGTCCGTGCTCCGTCATCCATCGGTCTACGCGCCTCATGACTTGATTAAGTGTCAGCTGGGCCAGATCCGCGCGGCGCTCCACAATCACCGCCGCCACGTAGTCTACCATCACATTATTAACATTGCGTTTCCACCCAGTTTCATGATCGACTAACGCGTGAGTAATTCCCCATTTTCGACGTTACAGAATCGATCACGGTATCGTCAATCCTATTTCCCGTCCAATTCCAGTTCCTAATCCAATGAAGTGAATAGCCTTTAAAAGATAATAGGTATTTGAGACATTTCATTTATCCATTGTGAACTTTTTGAATTTACATCGAGTAATTATTTTCATTTTATTAATTGAATACAGTTTCTCAAACCGTATTTCGTACGGCCCGTACACAAAAAACATTATTGTTTTTTAGTAGGCTTAAATTGTATCGTATATTTATATCTTTCTTTAAAATCATATCCACCACTCTGTCGCGTAGATATTTGCAATCATATTGGCATGCGATGAAAATAGTATGTGAAACGGTAATTGGACTCCGAATTCCCAAATAGGTCTGATATACCCTTAAACAAAATCATCGCTTTTTTATCGGCTTAAATTATGTATAAACATCCCAAGAATGATAGAATCCGAAAAAAAATCTTAAAAAACTTTAAACACGTTTTTCTTGAAACTATGTGTTCAAAATCAGGCGGACTCGTATCTCCTACAATTTTCAACCGATTGACTTCAAATTTCAACTGTAGCTTCTTAGATAGATTTTCTAGCGAAGTATAGACGATTTTTACGATCGCTTAACGATAACGGTCTTTATAAACAAATTAATGAAGGATCCTTCGTCGAAAATGCAGCTTTTTTCAAAGTGGTACGAAATTTGCAAAAATCAATATTTTGTAATAATCGTGTGTACTTCGCTAGCAAAACTCATGTAGATAGCAAACGAAAAATTCTACGTTCTAAGGGCTCATGTGCGTATCCAATAAGTCTGCCCGTGAAGGGTCCAAAAAAGGTGATCACTTCTATCACCAGTGGGCCGCCATTTTGTATTATTTTGAAAAATCAGAAATTAATTTGAGTACCTACAGATTTTAAAATAAACCCTTTTAACGTCATAGTGTTTGCTTTATTACTACTTCCAACCAAAAGCCCAAGGTTTGTTGTCCGACTATTCAAAGGTATTATAGAATAGAGTTAGAGGCCTTAAAGAGTTACCCACATTTGTAAGCCATAATTCTGAACTCAAATTGAAGTGTCGTAGTGATTCGAACGTTTGTATCTCAATTCATTGGTTCGTGATATAAAATAGTGTAAGCATAGGAAGACGAATAGAAAAAACGATGAGCAGTCCGATTATATCAGTCGCCTAACAGATCTTACTTTTTACCCGGCCGTTAACGATCTAACGAAAACTCGCAATGTCGGGACAATATTCATTTAATATTTCGTGTACACTGTTCAAAATACTCCCACGAAACAAAATGCTAATGAGGTTGGAAACAGTAAAAGGACGACAAAAAGGGATAAAACGATCATCTCGACGTTGCTTTCTCATCTTCTCTCTTCCCCTGTCGCTCCTACGTTCTTTCCTCTTTCCATCGCTACTAAGCGGGGTTGGATGAGTATTGGGTATAATAACGTGATGCTCTCGTCGAGTGTGAGAAAGCGCCCGAAGCCGAAAGTAGGAGCCTGAGAACGCGGAGGATGGAAGAGGATGGTCGACGTGCCCAGCGCGCAATGTTCATTAAAACTCTGATGGAAAACATTAAACAGAGAGCATCAACGTTTACGGCGAAAGGTTACAGGGCCTTAAAACGTGCTAGACGCCTTCTCCTCCTCCTTCCTGCTCTTTTGAAAACGGGAGCAATGTCGGAGCCTCTCCTTCAATGAAGCAGCTCCTTGACAGTCTCGGTTACGCTTACAATTGTATTTTAACTATATATATACACATAACAGAAACAAGTAGTATAGCTAGGCCAGTTCTAGCCCCGGTCCTCTGAGGGGGGTGCGGGGCGGGGCGGTTCGCGCGGCGCGGGGTATGACGTCACGCGGGGAGGGGGACTCGGCGGTGCGGCTGACGTCACGCGGGGAGGGAGAAACCGTTGAAGCGGAGGCGGGGGATATATATCGATTATCGATTAATTAATCATCGATTATTGATCTTTATATATTTAAAATTTATTGTTGATTTATTTTGTTTTATATTGTTTACTTCATGGATTTTATTATTCAGCGACTGCCGCCAGAGAGCCAAGTTGATTGACCCGTGTCGCTGAGGAGCGATCGGATTACACGTATGCATGAGAGAGAGAGAGCGAGAATGAGTGATGGAGCGATGTGCATCGCATGCATGTGAGATAGAGCGAGATGTACATTTAACTTTAGACACTCAACGACTAAAGCAGTTGGGTTTGTTTGGGGTAAATCCCAAACAAACCCACGAACGCCTTCGAACATCTATTGAACGTCTTTGAACATCTATTGAACGCTTTCGAACGTCTCACGAACGTCTCTTGAACGTCTCACGAACGTTTCCGAACGTCTCCGAACGTCTCATAAACGTCTCCCGAACGTCTCGTGAACGTGTCACGAACGTCTCCGAACGTCTGATGAACGTTTCACGAACACCTCCGAACGTCACCGAACGTCTCACGAACGTCTCCTGAACGTCTCACGAACGTCTCCGAACGTCTCCGAACGTCTCACGAACGTCTCCGAACGTCTCTTGAAGGTCTCACGAACGTCTCCGAACGTCTCCGAACGTTTTATGAACGTCTCCCGAACGTCTCCCGAACGTCTCTTGAACGTGTCAGGAACGTCTCCGAACGTCTGGCGAACGTCTCACGAACGTCTCCGAACGTCTCACGAACGTCTCTTGAACGTCTCACGAACGTCTGCGAACGTCTCACGAACGTCTCCGAACTTCTCATGAACGACACACGAACGTCTCCGAATGTCTCACGGACGTCTCGCGAACGTCTCCGAACGTCTCGCGAACGTCTCATGAAAGTCTCCGAACGTCTCTCGAACGTCCCTGAACGTCTCACGAATGTATCTTGGACGTCTCCGAACGTCTCATGAACGTCTCTCGAACGTCTCTCGAACGTCTCACGAACGTCTCCGAACGTCTCACGAACGTCTCCGAACGTCTCTGAACGTCTCACGAACGTCTCATGAACGTCTCACGAACGTCTCCAAACGTCTCATGAACGTCTCACGAACGTCTCCGAACGTCTCACGAACGTCTCATGAACATCTCACGAACGTCTCACGAACGTCTCCGAACGTCTCATGAACGTGTCACGAACGTCTCCGAACGTCTCACGAACGTCTCAGAACGCCTCCGAACGTCTCATGAACGTCTCACGAAAGTCTCCGAACGTCTCATGAACGTCTCACGAACGTGTCATGAACGTCTCACGTACGTCTCTCGAACGTTCAAGAACAATATTTTATACAACTGTGTAATCTCATAACAGATAAAGTAACAAAGAAAGCGGTGACGAGAATTAAAAAATCACATAATGTCACATTTCGTTTATTTGCATGAATCTTTATGATTCAACCACCAATTAAACATTTTAAATACATTTTGTAATGCACAATTTTTTCATGCTTTTCGCATCGTAGAGCATAGCTTACGCCTAATTTACTTAAAATAACCATATCGCCAAAGTCCACGTCCAACGTTTCAATAACTAGATCATTTTTCATATTTAATATATCAGCTAGCCATTCTCGTTTTTCATGGCCGTTAACATATACGGTAGGATACATATCGACTTCCGTTGGGCCCACAACTGCAGCCGTTATTAAACCTTGAGCCATGCTATATGGAACGTTTCCATAGGCCCATTTAAGACCATGATGATTCCGAATCAGCCATGACGCTTCGTATCTCTCAGATTTTGTGAAAAGTCTCCATGGTATGATACTCGCGAAAATGTAATGAGAGAGCACACATTCCGCTCTCAGAATCGCTACTTCCTTCACGACAAAGTTTCTCCCAACAATGAACCCTTGTAGATCGACAAATGTAGGTACAGACATAACGAAGATGTATTGGCTCGATCAAGTCGATAGCAAGATCAATTGATGACTGACGTCAATATTTAAGAAACTCGTCTTTAAATGATTTATTTATCGAGCGGGGTTAGTTGCTGATCTATACAATTTTGCGAACCATGTTTGTCAATGGACAATATTCAACAACGTGATCGTGCAAGATCAAACAATAGGCAGTAGTATTTGGTGGCAAATCTTCTTTATATTCAAACTCTATTCGCACGTCCACGGTAGCATTTTTCACAGACTCGTTCTGACGCGAGCAATCGATAACCGTGAGAGGGCCGTTATATTGAAACTTTGCGATAGTGAGCAAAGAATTATCACTATTACAACCATAATAAGATTTACGGAATCGAGAGTTGGTCGGAATATCGCACCAACTCCTTGGGCGGTCGAAGATTTCCAAAACTATCAAAACATATTATATGACTCCCGCTCTTGGCATAGGCTACCGAATGCGTATCGGGGCCATCGGCATCATGCAAATTTACCATACCGCTCTCATCTAGTTGCACGCCACCATAAACTGGTTAATTATTGCGGATAAAGACCCCTCTGAAGAATGGTATGCGCATGCGCCTGGCGAAGCATTCCCATTGTACATTAGTTGTTACACCCATGGGCATTTTCACCGTGTTTTGGCGTTTTTTTTTTTCTTAGTTGAACATCCTTGTCCACGTTGTATTTCTTCAACTTGACGTTGCGCCGCTTTGCTATCATGCACAGCCTTTGCTATCCGAGCTGCCCCACCAGCCAGTGAACCAAGAACTCCCAGCAATGGTAACAGGGGCAAAATTCCGCCACGCTTTGCTATCGGCAGTATTCTCTTCTCAACGGGTTTTTTTTTCTTTGTCGATGAGTTCTTTGTCTTCATTACCATGCCGAATTTCGTTTTTGCTTTCATAGCTGCCCAAACAGCGGCCGCTGCTGTTTTTTCGTCAAAAGTTGAATCTCTCGCAGTAATACTTTTTCGTGCCGTTGTTGCAAGTATATTATCAGCAACGTGTCTTTCGCCTAAACGATTGCTTCGAGAATAGGCTATATCGTGGTCGCGACAAGCGGCATCCAATGGATTTATACCACGATCACCCCGTGCCAATCTCTGCTCTAACTGAGTGCCTGTTCCACAAAATTGGTATCCGGGAATATGTAACTCGATCGGAAGTGCATTTATTGCACGATTTAACAAACCGTTGTCTTTTCTCCTTGACATTCGACACAATTATTTATAAGCGGTGCTGGACCGTCAATGTGTATTTGCTGTCCAGGTAAATTTCAATGGCGCGTGTATCGGTGATTTTGCTGTACTTCCGAATCAGCCTTTATATGTTCGGGAACCCTCTCCCACAAAATGTCAACGAAGTGATGAAAGTTTTGTAACAAAACCAATTTTTGGAATAAACTGTAATTGATGAGCCGTTAAGCGGAGAATACTGCAGTCGTCCGATAGGTACAAAAACATTCTCAATACTGAGCGGATTTGGCTCCGTGCACTCCTATAAATACTCCTCACACGACACATTTTGGGCGAATGTGTGTTTGGATTCGAGAGAGAAAACATGCGTTTTGTGCAACAAGCGACGGTGATTCAAGTGACCGATTTCGACAATAGATAATGGAGGGCCAACAAGTACGCAAGCATGGAGACATGCTGCCACTTACGATACGCAGCAATATTTGCGGTCCTTCAAAGTGTGGGAAAACCAATGTTTTGTTAAGTTTAATAGAAAGTCCAAATGGTGTACGTTTTGAAAACCTATATGTATACTCGAGATCGCTTCAACAGCCAAAATATTAATATTTGCAAAATCTGCTGACATCGATTAACGAAATTGGCTATTTTAAATTCTCAAATAATAGTCATGTTATCCCACCGCACGAAGCGCTTCCGAACTCCATTTTTATTTTCGATGACGTAGCATGTGACAAGAAAAATACAGTAAGAGAGTACTTTGCGATGGGCAGACACTCGAGCGTTGATTGTTTCTACCTTTGCCAAACATATGCCAAGGTTCCCAAGCATGTTACACGCGACAATGTGAATCTGCTTATTTTATTTAAACAAGATCGTACAAACTTGAAACCTGTTTACAATGAACATGTAAATACGGACATGTCGTATGAAGATTTTCTGGTATTATGTCAAAAATGTTGGCATCACAAATATGGCTTCATGGTGATTGACAAAGATAGCTCATTGCCCGGTGGTCGATATAGAAATGGATTTAACGAGTTTGCAATACCGTAATGTAGTCAGTCGGCATTGAGACATCAGCTGTGCATCGACAGACAAATAATTTCGTGTGAACATGATGACGACAATTGATACTGATGAAAAGATTGCCAGGGAAATTGCGAAAACAAGCGACTCAATACGCAAAAAATATCAAGCTTTGAAGAGACATTGCTTTGAATGCATTGGAGAGATACTTCAAGCCAATCACCGGACCTCTCAAGCAGATTGTTGAGCAATCAGCTGCTGTTGAATCTCTTGGGCCGGAAATAGAATCGTTGAGTATGTCGGAAGCAAAGGACCTAGAGAAGGATGTGAGACAAGGAACAAAGCGCACACGTTCGTTATTTCAAGATTCGCTGGTAACTTCTACACCGAATCAGTTGAAACGCAAGCGACGAAAGGAATCTCTGGATGATACGTCGATGGATGCTGTACCCTTGCAACCAGCCACCATTGTTAAAGAAGACGTTTTTGAGACTACGCCCGAATCATTCGTGTCTACAGTTCAACGTCAATTACAAACGGCTGAAGGTCAAAATACATTGCGCGAACATTTCGGTCCACTCGGTTAACAATATATTAAATGTATTCTTACACAAGACAAAAATTCCAGCATGGATTACGTGTATGGCGTCAAATTTACCAATGAAGGAATGATGTTAGGCGATAAGCGTTTCGATGTGGATAATGATGATAATATATTCATCGATGGCATAAAATATTTGGGAACCCCTGGACTCAATGAGCTAATCTTCAAGAGAATTCCTGACGATGCAATATACACCGAGGACGACAAAAACAAATATAAAAGTATATTGTTGGCAACAAATGCACATCGAGGTGGTAGCAATATACTCAATCCTGTATTGGGTAACAAAGGCTTCAAGTATAAATATATAATTGGACCATTAACTTTCGACCGAAAAACTGGAAGAGGTATAGAAATACCGCTCGCCATGACGTAAAATAACAACAAAATCGATGACGTGCATTGGAATGATCCCAATGAGTTGGTCGATCGTTTGCGCTTGTTGGAAGCTTCACGGCACGCGGGTAACAACGCTCACGACAATGAGATAATGTCGATTATTGAGGAACTTCGCGAAGCGGGTCTCATTATAAATTAACCTATGCATCGATGATAATGATTATTCCTTCATCGCTATTGATGCCGAGATGTCGATCAATAAATTCGGATCATCGCTTGGAGCGCAGGATAATTCATACTATCAGTGGACTGGGCTAATAAGAAATTATACACGTGATAATGCTCTCTGTCTAACCTCTAGTTGCTTCGATGCAAGATCACGTAAAATACGAGGGGTAGCCCTACCTGAAGGGGATTACGATGCTGCTAATAAACGTTACGTGGAAATGAAAATCAAGCTGTTAACAGAACGCCTGGATGAATTTGAGAAGAAATTCATCGCACTAAAGGATACGCTTCGAATAACTATGAACGATACGTCTAAAACGATTCAGAATGTAACCGACGCTGTAGCTGACACAACGCAGGAAGATTTGTAAAAGTCGTCTGGTCAAACGCACGATATGCTCGGAGAAGAAAAAACGTCTGAAGAAAAGCAGCTTGTGGAGGAATTACATGCACCAGCAAGAAAAAACTTTCTGCGAAGACGTGTCATCGTACGTGGGTTTGATGATTTGTGGCAGGCTGACGTAGTCGAAATGCGGCCGTATTCGCGTTTCAACAAAGGCTACAATTACATCATCATCGTCATCGATGTGTTGAGCAAGTATGCACGGGACGTACCCTTGAAAAGTAAAACTGGCAACGAAATGGGTACAACGAACGCGAAAATCATACATGATCATAGCAGATATCCGAAAAATCTTCAGACCGACAAAGGAAGAGAATTTTACAATGTAAACGTGCAACGACTCATGGAGAAATACAACATCAATCATTATTCGACGTATTCTATTATGAAGGCCTCGGTCGTCGAACGATTCAATCGCACTCTCAAAAATAATATGTGAAAAATGTTTACACTCAATGGTAATTACAAGTGGATCGATGCGTTACCGCAACTCGTTATGAAGTACAATGCTCGAAAGCATTGTACGATTGGCATGAGGCCCATCGACGTTACTCCTGCGATCGGGGAGAAACTCTTAACCACCGTATACAGCAATGTAAAAATTGCGGCTCCTGCAACATTCAAAGTCAATGATTTTATGCGCGTAAGCAACTTTAAGACAATATTTGAAAAAGGTTTCTCACCAAATTGGACCACCGAAGTGTTTAAAATCGTCAAGGTGCAACAAACTTATCCTGTAACGTGCATAGTTGAGGACTCAAGTGGAAATCCGATAGCCGGAGGATTCTAGGAATACGAACTACAAGGTCTTACCAATCCAAACATATATCTCGTGGAGACGCTAATACGCAAAAAGGGCAATGATGTTTATGTTAAATAGTTGCCAATGGATTCATCTCAAAACTCGTGGATACACAAAAATTTCATATTGTAACAACTTTTATAAAGTATATGAAAAATTCAATAAAGTTTATTTACTCTAGGCATACCATTTTATTTATGTATACATTCACCATTCCCTATAAAAATAAATTATTATATCCTGTAAAGATTAACATACTCGCATTATATATAACATGAATATTTTCCAATATATATCAAATTTACATTACTACATTCATTATATCTATCCATTTTTATTTTATAACATTATATACAATGTAGCCTAACAAACACATTTACAATGCTATTTTATAATGATTCCAGGGTAGAGTCTCCGTACTTTTCGGCATGATATACCGCTTGTCATCATGTGGACTTAGAGCAATTTTTGACTCTGAAATAGTGCAAACTTCGTGCAGCTTCGATCTTATGCAAGACTGCTGTCATGGCAATTTCTTCCCGTGAATAGCGAGTGTAGTCATTGAAATTTATTGTTCGCGCGACGACAATACTTTTCACACCTTTCACCTTTTTCGTGTCTTTTTTACCATCGACTTGCAAAGCGTACATTTTTGCTCTCAATCTCACAAATTCTGTCATTACCATACCATTATTTTCATCTTTCATGAGACCGGGCACTTTCTTGTTGACTAACGGTAAACCATACACGTTTTCCATCGGGTAATCACTCGTATCAAATTTATCAATGTTACGCTTCATATCGTCGTAAACGTCGTCAGACTTGATGTGGTATATGAGACTGATTTTGCTGATACAGCGGAATCATGAATTCGTGGTGAAACTCATATAAACATGTTTTCGAAATGTCGAGTATACACATACCCACATAAATGGGCTTGTTAAATTTTACCTCCAGATTTCGCAATTCGACGGCAATAAGATTTTCCGAATAGATACTTCGACTGTGAAAATTTGGTTTAGCGATCATTGCCTCTGCCCCATACCGTCCCTCCCACTTTGTTACCGGTTTCACGTCTACACGGTTTCGCACGTTTTCCATCATTTTACCAAATACTGCATTGTTCATTAATTTATACAAATTTTTCTCGAAATCATTTGTAGCACGTGTGCGAAACTACGTGTTCAATTCGATGCATGAACGCAACCAGGGAGATTGAGTGACTTTCAAAATTCGGTGTATTTTCGCTACTTTAAGTCCATGGTGCATACACCGCTGCAAATTACGATAGTGTATCACGTAACGCTTCTTATCGCATACGGTTGCGAGCAATTGCTCTTAGCGCTTGCCAGGTGGTTTGTCGCGTGTCGGATAAAACGGAACGTCACTGTGCGAATCATGCAAACGTTGCGGATATTCGAGATCGACTTCGAGAACGTAGCCTACAGGCGAATCTTGCGCTATGGATAATACGTCAAAATCCGATGTGTCGTCGATCCATTGAAAATCAGCATAAGGCAAAGGTTGACATATTGCCCATCCATACAAGTTGTTCACATCGAAGTACATCAGGTATGATGATGATTTCAATGGATCGTACGATTGCATGTACTTGTTATTAGCATGTGCATATCTGTTTGAACATTGGCTTAAACCTCCGCGTATCCCTCGCTCGATGAATAAAATCATGTCGATGTCGGTCAATAATTCAAACGTAATGTGCGTATATTTCAACATGGCGTCCCAAGTATATCCGGGAAGAGTGTAATAATACGCCAGATCAAGCCCATAACTTTCAATACACGTATCACGGAAATTTTCGAAAATATCTGTTAATAACAAGACATCCATCTTCAAATACAAATCGCTATATTCGCCAAGCGTTTGAATGGAAAACCGCTCCCAGACATTCTCAGCGTGAAGGTACTCGCTCGCGCTGATCGTTTCCCCGGTCAAGGAACTGTAAATTGAGTCATGCGGCGGCAAACACGTGTCTTCCAATCTGCTGACATGGTCAATGTATTCGTACGGGAAGACACCTTTTCGTGTTAATAATGTAAAATCATGCATCGGTAGGCCGTCAAATTGTGAGCGTAAAATTTTCAGTTTGTCCGTCGTTAAAAATGATGCAAATTTCTCAAGACTTGTGGTTAGAAATTTATATCAATCGATGAAGCGTAATTTAATTTGGTTTTTTGTTTCTTCGGTAGTAGTTTGAACAGTTTTCGTGAACGAAATATATTTTTCTTTTGTTATTGGAAGCAAGTAAGTTTTCCCTTCGAACGCGGTGGCCACTTCCTTGATTATGAAATGCGCATCATAGCCAGACAAATTGTGAAAAACTACCGGGATGAAAAATGATTGTTTGAAATTTAGATTACAATTCGAATGGGCGGGGCCTCTGTAACGCCCAGTTAAATGACAATGATCGCGAACTCGTGTATCGGTTTGTGCAAAATCTTCTTCACATATGTGACACTTAATCGCGCTTCGAAATTCAAGCTCCTCGTCGGATGTTAACTGTACCATGGGGATATTTGAAGATAAAATATCTTTTACATGCAAAGCTGCATTTTTTAGTTCTTCGACGAACCATGCAATGCAATCGCTACTACGGTGCGATTCATATCTGCATAAGGATTGATCGTATGAACAATGTACGTAGTATGCGATACTAGAAATCTCGTGGTGTTGGTACATGTTTTGTTCATTCGTTTTCGCAAAAACGCACTCAAGATCGGCGTATATTACGAATGGAAGTCGCTCCTTATGATTGAAGTTTTTAAAAGTGAGCCACTTGTTCGCATCGTTCGGTAGACGGACGGTACAGTCGTTGATCTGGCCGCAGTCCACAGTGCGCCCTTGCAATTTTGCTCCAATAAAAGTAGCGTAGACATCTGCGAAAACAAACAAAAAATCAGTTTTGAACTAATTATTTTGATACATTAAATCATATCAAATCTAGGTACCTATCACAGATGTATTTTCGATGATGCTTCTGACTTAATTGCGAGCTGACGAGCCTTGATAAATTCTTGATCCATGCGAAATGTCCAACGATGTTTTGCTGCGGATCTTCCGCATAGAGCAAATTACATGCTTTTCTCTCTTTCGCTCACTCACGCGAATTGGACGAGTGCTGTCGTTCTCAATGGTGTATACATTGATTGAAATGTCATTACGAATTTCAAATTTTTTAATTTGATTCAGAGTCATTGGAAACTCAATGTCTTGAACATTCAGCACTGTCGAGTAGTGCGGGTATGAAAATTCACGCGCACTGTCACGTTGGGCTGCATAAAGAGCAGCGACTATGGACCATGTGAAACATGCTTGATCACTCGATTTCACATTAACAACTGCTCTTTTCAGCATTATCGACCGCGATAACATTATGTGGAATCCGGCACGCATTGGGTTATATTTATTTATATTCATAGTCAAGTTATATATTCGTGACAATGCTCACCCGCTGTCGCGTTCCTGAAACTCTTCGAGTGATGTCGAAATGGGCTCAATAACTCTTTGATCGTACCACTCGCGTAAACGCAGACGTATTGAAAAGTTCATAGTCTTTAATATTAATGCTTTTATTTGCACGTTTGTCACCCGCCACAAATTCGCCGTTAAAAACGGTATTAATTTTCACACTACCATGATTGTTGATAATGGTTTGAACGCGTGAAAGCGCACCATCACTAGCGTCTTTGAGAAATTGTTGAGGTTCGATGTGGTTGTCATTTATGACTATACCAGTCAAGATACGACCCTCGAATGCCGTATCAATTTCTCGCCATATGAATCCATGATTGTCATGTCCACCACCCGTGTGTATGAAACGCTGACGCACCGAATTCTTGAAGCCTTCAAGTCGCGCAATTTGGGCTACCAACGCTTGACGATTTCCAATCGATAATCGCGGTCGTTTAATTCGACGTTGTTCTTCTAACGACTCGATATACTCGTCACATCGTTGTTCCCACACAATGTCCTCTTCGACCGAACTAATTTGAGTGATCTCACGGTTTATATTCCAGTTCTATAACAACTGCATCCTTGGTGCCGTGTGCATTTTTTCGCTATATATTTTTCTGCAGACTTTACGATTTTGCTAACATGAACTTCTTCGACGGGATTCACGAAGCGCTCGCAGAATCAATCGCATAATTTTATTCTTTCGTGAATATCTCAGGCATTTTGACCTTGAGATGACACGTGATGCTGAATCGACATTTTAATGATGCTTTTTTTCCTATGTACGCTGAAAGTGTGTACCTCTCAATCACGATTTATATTCCATTTCTATAACAGCTGCATCCTTGGTGCCGTGTGCATTTGTTCATTATATATTTTCCTACAGACTTTTAGATTTTTGCTGACATCAACTTTTTCGACGAGATCCGCGAAGCGCTTGCAGTATCATTCGCATAATTTTATTCTTTTGCGAATATCCCAGGCATTTTGGCCTTGAGATGCAATATATGTTAGAAGACGTGCGCGGCGGTTTGTTTGGGAATTCACCCAAACAAACCCAGTCGCTTTAATCGTTGAATGTCTAAAGTGTATATGTCTTTATACATGCAGATGAGAGTGTGATATATACCCCCCTCCTCCGTGAGAGATATATACCCCCCCCCCTCCTCCGCCCCAACGATTTCCCCCTCCCCGCGTGACGTCAGCCTCTCCGCCGAGTCCCCCTCCCCGCGTGACGTCATACCCCTTCCCGCGCGAACCCCCCGCCCCGCAGCCCCCTCAGAGGACCTGGGTTAGAACCGGCCTAGCTATACTACTGAAACAAAGTCAACGTTGCAGGTAGCATCCACGTACGTACGCATGTTTATATTCTTATCCCATTCTAGTATTCCCACGATAACATTTACCGAGCTACGCGTCGTCCGAAAAATTCATTCGAATGAAACTTATGCCATTGTGAGAGCGAACTTTGTCCATTGTGCCCACGAGTATTATCCAGGTGAAGGCACCTCCAAGACTTCAGGGTAACATTGGTTTTATGAATGACTCATATTCCGGAAAACATTTTCGTGGTAAGACTTAAGAAGAGGGTATGATACCCCATCGCCGTCGATATGGCAGATCGGAATAGTAGATACCCACGGACTTGGAGGGTAGAAAAGCTGCCACGTTAAAAACACGTATTTTGGCGCCTCAATCATTTCATTCCTCCGCATATTTCAGGAAATCCGTGGGTGTTTACAAATAGTACACGTACAAAAATACGGCCTCAAAATTTAACACTGGTTGCCAGAATTCTAATATTCAGTGCTAGAAAAGTATAGCAGTTTACAGCCAGTTCCGAATTCTAAGACTTGTTGTAGAAGTGTAAAAATGATTCTCACACCGTATAGTAAAGATGATGCGTGCATATTATATTTGAAACTATTCTCGCATAGGCGCGAATCCTATATGCTGTATAGTAAAAATAATGCGTGCATATTACATTTGAAACTATATTACATGGAACATACGCCATCTTTTCATATGCATTTTACTATACGTATAGCATGAATCTTCGTGTATGTATATATTTCACTATACCTATAGCATAAATCTTCGGCGTATAGCGATAAATATTACGAAGTTATTAGTAAAATGTGACTCTTTATACCGTACTTTTTGTAGAATGCTGGAAACTAATTGTTCCAATCACGAGGGGCAAAATATTTTTTGAATACTACAAAAAATCACAATATGCTGAATAAAATGTATTATTTGTATCCGTTTACGTGCCATATCGTAGGTTAAAATTTAAATTTCTTCATTATTACTATACCATAATTACAATTTTATCTTCCATTTAATACTTTTTGATATTTAATGATATTTTTTTTTAGAAGCATAGTATTAACTCTAAACTTCGAGGCCCCAGTTTTCTCCGTGTAGGTCATTGCTGATAATTTTGAGCAAATCTCGCACGATGTTGGTGAGACTTAGTTCCCGCGAATTCCATCGAGGCGCTCAGGACGCATTCTCTGCAGACGACGTATGTATTTCAAGTTGGCTTGAAATCAGTGAGCCGAGACAGTGACAACTTGAATTCAACGAATAAAATGTCGAAAATTATGCGGCGGGGTTCAGAACTTGTATTCTTTAGTGTTTTTCGACGAAAAAGAACATTCGATGCAGAGTGTTCGAGTTGTCTCAAGTCCGACGGGCTTACGCATAGTTTCATCGTGCGAGCCGCGTGGGTAACGTATTCGTTGAGCGACGTTGAGGTTATGTACGCACATCGCTCATTAATTTTTTCCCCAAGCACGAATTTCTTTATTGTGTGGAATCGTTTAATCGCACCCGATATCATAAATTATAAAAGCATAATTTAAAGTCGGGATAAAAACTCGTTCTTGCTCGAAATTCTTTTCAAAGCATAGGAAGCAAGCGAAAGTCATACAAACTTTGTCAGTGCATCACGAAACAATATGAACACGCCTGGCATCATGTTGCAAATGAGCGCTGGATTTGAATGGTCGCGCCAAGACCGGGGCTTCTTGGGAGTGGGCGCGAGTGCGTCTACCACGTGCGACCGGTGGGCCACGCTACCGCTAGCGGCGACAACGACGGAGTGAGAGAGGTCCTGTTCGAATAAAGACGCGGTCGAAACCGGCACGGTCCTCCGAGAATCCGACGATATCGAGTCCTTGGCGCATGGTCGTGTAAACCCCTTTTGCGCCGTGTACAATAAAGCGGCCCAACGCGGCCTCAGACCATTTTCATAAACCTCCGATAACGGTTGTGAGCGTTATTACTCCGAGTACTCCAAAAATATATTTAACAATGTGTTCTATGAATGCTCATAATTATCTTAAAGCATTATAACTCGTGTCGTGAAGATTAATTGCACCAGTGCTCACGACTGTGTGTATACGGTGAGTGGAAAAGCAGCACTTCGAGCGGCACAAAAATCTCACCGTTCGCTGTATGCGCAATAGTGTCCATGCGAACAATTACAAGTGATGGAAGCAATGTTTCGTTCAACTTTCTCCACAGTACGGTTTATTTGAAAAACTCTGACTAATATTTTATAACTTTATTTCGAGGGATTCAGTAAATTATCAGAAGATTTTTCTCACGACTGAACAAGTTTTTGACAAGCAGTGGCAAAGCGAATAACCTGCCCAGCTGCTAATAAAACATTATTTTGTTCTCCGGCGAGAGAAATATTCTGATATTTCTTTTGTTTGTAAATATTACTCCGATTTTTCCACGTAAACAGTATCATGGAGATAGTCTAACGACTAATTTCTTCCATCACTTGTCGTTGTTCGCATGGGCACTATTGCGAGTACAGCGAAAGGTGAGATTGTCCGCATTTTTATATGCGAACTAAGTTTTTTTGGTCCACACGGTGTAGAAATTTGTTTGCGGCACAAAAGTATCCGCAAAGAGCTTGCACCTCTTGTAAACCGCAGAGAGCACACGGCGACATGCAGCTTTTGCACTCACTGTACACAGAGTTATAAGCGCTGATGTTAGGCAATTCATTTATCTTTCGACATTAAATGTAGTTTTCTTAAATAATTCTGTCTATAGAACAACTGATGCCAAACTCGTTCTCATCATTCTATAATGCATCCGCAATGTTTGAACCTAAAAGGTGGGAACTTATTAAGAGGTAAAAAAAAATCAAAAGAGCACGGTGAAGCTGAGAATCCCTAGTTTTCTAGCTTTCACTTAAAAAATTGTATTTGTCCCTTTGTTATTAATAGGTCAAAAGAAACGTCGCAATAGAAAAATTCTCGATTTCTCGTTTTACAATAAAGACTACAGACAAGGAAAAATTTGTTTGATCAATGACGCAATTGGACCCATTTTCCTTGGATGACCCTCTCTATTCTGAGCTTTTGTTACTTCAATACAAAAGTTATGATATCTTTGCGGGTGACTATCGCGACTATTATGTTTGGGAATTTTTTTCAAGTTTTTCCCAGTTTTTTCCACGAAAAGTATGCTAAGTGTAAAATTACTCCTATTTTTTCGTGTGGTCCGAATTATGAAGGTTTTGAATTGGGTAAAAGAAGTGTGGAAATGTTATTATGATTTTCGACCATGATTATTTCGCTCGTTAGGTGAAAAAAAACTTGCTTTATAACATTTACGAGTATTTTCACTCACGGACAGTGCCATTTTGTAGAAAGAAAAAACAATTAAACTTTTTTTTCAGCAAATAAAATTTCTCTTTTTGACGTGACAACGTCTTATAATTCGATGGAGCCGGCTGCACGCACGAAAAAACATGACTCATGCGGCGTTACCTCGCTCTGAGGCGTTCCATTTAAGGCTTGAAGTGCAAGCGAGAGCGCGGAACGAGCGACAAAGAGGCACAATCGGCCTCCGCGTTCGGCAGCGTTCGGCAGCGTTCGACATCTGTCTCTCTCCTACTTGAGTGATGGCCTCTGCACACTGCGAGCGACGAGCGACGAGCGATCAGCGATATCCAATGGCAACGTCACTCTCATAGAGCATTTCCGTCATACTCGAGCTCTCATTGGATATCGCTCATCGCTTGTCGCCCATCGCGCGCAGTGTGCAGAGGCCATGAGCGATGCGTCCGCGTGGACAGCTGCTATACGATAATACATGTACATATTTTCTTCAAGTATGAAGTGCAGTGAAAAGTGAATCCGGTGTCAATTGTTTATAGCAACGATAATTGCGGCGATAAAGGTAATAATTCTTTCGATATTAAATATATGTTCAGTGATATATTGTCGAATATTCGTGCTTTCATCATTAAAATAAATAGCATCGGTCCGCTAGTGCAGCGATTGTAGGTTATGCTATAATTGACAAAACTATAACAATAAGTTAACAGAACTATTTCACGATGAGTAAAAATCAATTGCTTTACTATTCGATCGAAATAATTATCGAGCGTAGCTATGATTTCAAAAAATGAAAACATAAATGTTAAATCTTCCACACATCATAACAACGTGTCTGAAATGACAGGTTGGACCAGCCAGCCGTCAAAGGGAACAATTTTCTCCTATATCAAACACATTGCGGCGGGCTTTTTAAAAGCTAGAGTTACAAAAATTTTAATGATGTTTCCAAATTTTAAATTTTAAATTTAAGATTTATGAACAATAATTTAATCACAGTTTATTCTTATAATAAATTATTCAAAATTATTACTTTTTTACAACAAATTACAATTAAATTTGCAAAAATAATTAAGTAACTAATTGAACAACAACTTTTATTCAGTTTACTTGCTGAAAGAAATAATGTCAATACAAAATTTATTATTATAAAATAATAAAATCAAAAATTAAATTTTAACAGTCGAGTAGAAATTTAAACAATAAATTTTATTCAAGTATTTTGTAAATTTAAAATGATTTTCTGAACGAAGAATTTTATGAAAAAATAAAAGTTGTAAAACAATTGCTCAAAGCACATTCATACTTGTAAAAAATATGTACATTGTAAAAAAAAAAAAAAAAATTTTTTTCTCAAGTTTACTTTTATTTGTTTGTCAATTGTTCATTATAAAATAACAAATAAACCCGCTAAAAGTAAAAAAAGCCCATTTGGTAACGTTTTTTTTATTTGGAAATTTTATGAGAAATGATGACAATTTCTGTATTTCCTATACTTTTTTATACGAAATTTATCTTCTGCTAAATTGGCATATTGGGAATTTGTTCTGTCTCTAAATTTGTGTACAAGAAAATTAAGTATAAAAATGTCTTTAGAAGTAAATTTAGAGTACTAAAAATTTGTTTTCATGAAAAAAGTTTGAATATACTAATATACCAATGTAGCAGAAAAGCAATTTCGCAATAAAGAAATATTGGAAATACAGGGTGGTATTAAACGTTCAAAATACAATTCATTTTTCAAACAATAACCCGAGGCAGACAATGGAATTTTCTATTGTCAGAGGGTATATTGGTAATTTTTCAATGAGAAATTGACAAACGAATATTATTACACTTTCAAACGTGAGAATAAACATTCGCCTGTTAAAAATATTATTAAACAAAATTTTGGAAAATTGATTTTTTTCTCCACATTGCCACTTTCCATAAGCAAAAATACCAGGCTTGCGTCATTTTCACCGTTGAATTTGACAGCGCATATGCAGCAATCATATTTATTGCTAAGCAGTATAGAAAGTACTAGAGGAGTGCGGGTAGCAGAATTGGTCGGGTCGGGTCGATTCGGGTAATTGGACTATCATTCGAATCGAGTACCCGAATTTTTCGGGTACCCGAATCTGTCGGGCACTCGAGTTTTTCAAGTACGCGTCTCACATCGGGTACTCGGTGAGCCGTGTTGCCGGAACAGAATTTCTAATTTCGTTTAACAGTAGATAGCGCCACGAAAACGTACCAAAACGGACGAAATAGACTCCAACTTTATGTTTTCTACCCTTCGCCGATAGGTTGGAGTACATAAGAAATACAAATAATTGATTTAATAATTTTAGTATTTTTTTTATGTCTATATTTACATTTTTTTCCGGCAAACGTCTTTTAAGACACTTGCATTTCAGGAAATATCGAGATATTTGAATGTTGAAAAACTAAATAAAAGCAAGATTCTTCGTCGAATTTCCAATAATTCTGTGGAGGGCTAACTGGTAATTTTGGCGATTAATTCTTCTTTATTTTTTATTTTTTTTTCCGAGAAAAAAAGCGTGATCTTCAAACGCTTATATCTTTGAAACTAATCAAGATATTTTCATTTTAAAAACGTCAAAGAGAAGCTACATTATTCTCGCTTCGAATAAACGTAGGGCGTTGAATCTTGGTCTTATTGGGTTTTTTCTCTATTTAAGACCCACGTTAAAAAAAATTCAAAACTTTAAGGCGTTTGCCGGAACAGAAGATATTCAAAGTCAATTTTCCCGTGCTATTACGCGGTATTACGATACGATCCGCCAAAATTGACCGTTTTTCACTCCGCCCTAAGAGACGCACACACGTACGTACACTACCGGCGGAAAGTTTCCGGACAAGAGTTGGAAAAAGTGCCCGAACGGTTCTTTATGCCATTTCGCCGGTAGTTGGGCTAGGCCAATTTGACCAACGGCATTTTAAAGAGGGGGATTTACCTACATTTTGGCTTATCAAAAAAATTTTTACGATTTTTTTTACACTTGGCATCCACTTTTGAAAACGACAATTTTTTGTCGTTTTTTTGTTGTTTTGTGAGTGGACCCCGTTAACAGTAAAAAAAAATTTTATACATTTCTCCTATTAAAATCATAAAAGGGGAAGCCTAAGCTTCAATTTCGTTTTGTAGAAAAATTTTAGCGATTTTTTTTCCCAAAAATATTTCGTTTTTTCGATAAAAATATACAATATGAAAATTGTTCCGGAGTACGAAAACGACGCGGTTTACAACAAAACCTCAAGATGGTAAAAAGTTGCTCTACTTTTTGTTGAGTTCATGAGAATTTTTTCAGATTTTTTTTGCGAAATTTTTTTAAAATTTATTTCCGGTCGGAACTCGATTGATCTCAACACCATGATAATAATATAATTCATTTTTTTATTTACATATTATACTTTGGTCTCGTCGAAAAAACCTCCTCTCGCTGACAGCACGCTCTTAATCGTCGTAATTGAAATGTTTTTTTCCACGACTTTCGACAAACTGCGCCTGGATGTTTGCCGCCGTGAGTTTTCGATTCCTTTTAGACATCACAATTATTGATTAGTCTTCCGCTTTGGAAGTAACAGGAGGCCTCCCGGAACGATTTTTATCGCGGTTCGATTGTGTCTCTCTGAAACGTTTTATAGCATCCCCAACGGTTGATTTGGATATTTTCAATCGATTTGCAATGTAGCGAATTTTGAACCCTTCATTGCAAAGTGCAAGGATTGATGCACACTTTTTGATGCTTATATTGGGTCGACGACCCATTTTCTTCTTCTTCAAAAAAAAAAAAAAACTCTAATGAAGTCAAAAATTTTATTTAATTAACCGTCAATAAATTAATAGTTAAATACACTTCAAATTCAATATATTATTCGACACGATACGACGGGAAAATCTAACGCGAACGTTTTTTCTATGCTTGCCGAAGAAATACAGAGTCGAAATAATTTTTGAATATTTTTTCATTGTAACACGTAAAGAGTGCGTGAACGTTTCTCCCACTCTTTGTAGAGTAGTAAAAAAAAGATATATCCCTCACCTATGCGATAAAGCGAACGCTCGACGATGCGAACCTCGCGAAAATATAAACAAGGAACAAGGACAGACACTCCGTCGCGAGATTCGCTATGTTCGCTGACTACTCTACTTCGAAAACAAGAAGAAAACAAAGAGTGGGAGAAACGTCCACGCACTCTTTACGTGTTACAATGAAAAAATATTCAAAAATTATTTCGACTCAGTACTTCTTCGGCAAGCATCGAAAAAACGTTCGCGTTAGATTTTCCTGTCGTATCGTGTCGAATAATATATTGAATTTAAAGTGTGTTTAACTATTAATTTATTGACGGTTAATTAAATAAAATTTTCGACCTCTTAGAGTTAATTTTATTTTTATTTTTAAGAAAAAAAATGGGTCGTCGACCCAATTTAAGCATCGAAAAGCGTGCATCAATCCTTGCTCTTTGCAATGAAGGGTTCAAAATTCGCTACATTGCAAATCGATTGAAAATACCCAAATCAACCGTTGGGGATGCTATAAAACGCTTCAGGGAGACACAATCGAACCGCGATAAAAATCGTTCCGGGAGACCTCCTGTTACTTCCAAAGCGGAAGACCAATCAATAATTGTGATGTCTAAAAGGAATCGAAAACTTACGGCGGCAAACATCTTAACGCAGTTTGTCGAAAGTCGTGGAAAAAACATTTTAATTACGACGATTAAACAACGCTTGCGCAGCGCACAATTATACGGAAGAGTCGCAACGAAAAAGCCACTCTTGCGCCGTGGAAACAAAAAGAAGCGATTGAATTGGGCACGCAAGCACAATAATTGGACGATCGATCATTGGAAACGGGTGTTATGGACCGACGAATCCAAATTTGAAATATTTGGAGGAAAACGTCGAGTTTTCGTTCGTCGCTCAGCTAACGACAAAATGCATCCTGATTGCGTAATTCCAACCGTTAAACACGGCGGCGGTTCTGTAATGGTGTGGGGATCTTTTTCGTATGCTGGTGCGGGGGACCTCTACCGAGTCAAAGGAATCCTGGACCAAAAAGGATATCACGCGATTCTGACAAACCACGCTGTTCCTTCTGGGAAGCGACTCATCGGAAGGGGGTTCGTTTTTCTACAAGACAACGACCCGAAGCATACTTCAAAATTTTGCTCGAAGTATCTTGAAACGAAGTAAAAAAGTGGGGAGCTTCAAATTATGCAATGGCCTCCTCAATCTCCCGATCTCAATCCCATAGAGCTGCTGTGGGATGAAATGGATCGGAAAGTGCGCAAGGTCACGCATTAATCCGCCGAAAAGCTATGGGAATCCCTACAAAAATCATGGAAAGAAACATCCCGAGAGACATTCGAAAAACTTGTGGAGAGGATGCCGCGTGTGGTAAAGAGCGTGCTGTCAGTGAGTGGAGGTTTTTTCGACGAGACCAAAGTATAATATGTAAATAAAAAAATTAATTATATTATTATCATGGTGTTGAGATCAATCGCGTTCCGAACGGAAATAAATTTAAAAAAAATTTCGCAAAAAAAATCTGAAAAAATTCTCATGAACTCAACAAAAAGTAACGCAACTTTTTACCATCTTGAAGTTTTGTTGTAAACCTCGTCGTTTTCGTACTCCGGAGCAATTTTCATATTGTATATTTTTATCGAAAAAACGAAATATTTTTGGAAAAAAAAACGAAATTTTTTTCTACAAAACGAAATTGAAGCTTAGGCTTCCCCTTTTATGATTTTAATAGGAGAAATGCATACAAACGATTTTTACTGTAAACGGGGTCCACTCACAAAACAACAAAAAAACGACAAAAAATTGTCGTTTTCAAAACTGGGTGCCAAGTGTAAAAAAAATCGTAAAAATTGTGTTGATAAGCCAAAATGTAGGTAAATCCCCCCTCTTTAAAATGCCGTTGGTCAAATTGGCCTCGCCCAACTATCGGCGAAATGGCATAAAGAACCGTTCGGGCACTTTTTCCAACTCTTATCCGGAAACTTTCCGCCGGTAGTGTACACGCACACACAGAATAGAAATGTGAGACGGAAAAAGATTTTTACAGTAGTATCATTTATTCGTTTTATTGCCTTCTTCGAGTTTTCGTTTCCTCCCATTATTTTATCGATACACCTAGATAAAAAATAAAAATAAATATAAATAATAGATATGGATCTCTGAGTCGTTTACGAATATTTGAAGTTTACGAATACCCGAAGTTTAAGAATTCTCAACGTTTACGAGTATTAAAAATTTGAGAGTACTCGATGACCAAATTCGGGTACCCGATAGTGGCGGGTAATGCAAAAACGTAACCCGTCGCGTACCCGACCTGACCCGAACATCGCGCACCCGAGTGAATCGAGTACCCGCACACCCATAGAAAGTACCGCACCTAGCGATCACAACTGTGGTCGAGAAGACATGCGAAAATAATTGTTCAAATAATTATTTTTCCGTCATTTTTACCGCTGGATTTCACAGCGCGGATGCAGCAATCATATGTGTTGCTGAGAGGTATAAAAAGTACCGTACCAACCGATCACGACCGTGGTCGAGTAGAAATGCAAATATAATTGTTTAAACCATTATTTTTGCGTCATCTTCACGGTTGAATTTCGCAGTGCGTATGCAGCAATTATATTTGATATGAGGTATCGAAAGTACCGCAGGTACCGATCACCATCATGATCGAGAATAAATGCAAAAATAAATGTTTGAACAATTATTTTTGCGTCATTTTAACCGTTGCTCCGTGCAGCGCGTAAGCAGCAATCATAATTGCTGAGAGGTATAGAAAGTACCGTATCTACCAATTACATCTATGATCGAGAATAAATGTACAATTTAATTTCTGTAATTGTAACTAATAACTTCCTATAATTGATTAAACAATGAGTTTGCGTTATTTTTACCGTTACTTTTTGCATCGCGTAAGCAGTAATCATAATTGCTAAGAGGTATAGATAGTACCGCATCTACCGATTGCATCTGTGATCGAGAATAAATGCAAAAATAATTATTTAAACAATTATTTTTACCTCATTTTAACGTAAAAATAATTCGTCATTTGATTCATAAGTAGCAATCATAATTGCTGAGAGGTGTAGAAAGAAACATATCTACCGATTACATCCGTGATCGAGAATAAATGTATAACGTAATTTCTATATTTGTAACTTATAACTTTCTATAATAGTTTGAACAATTATTTTTGCGTCATTTTTACTGTTGCTCTTTGCAGCGCGTGAGCAGCAATCATAATTGCTGAGAGGTATACAAAGTACCGTATCTACCGATCATACCCGTGATCGAGAATAAATACAAAAATAATTTTTTTTCACAATTATTTTGCATTTATTTTTGTAACGCGTAAGCAGCAATTATATTTGCTAAGAGGTATAGGAAGTCCCGTATTTTCCGATCATTCCCGTGATCGAGAATAAATGCAAAAATAATTGTTTAAACAATTATTATTGCCTAACTTTTACCGTTTTTTGCAGTGCGCAAGCAGCAATAATATTTTCTGACTGAGAGGTATAGAACATACCATATCTACCGACCACACCTGTGATCGACAATAAATACGGAAATAATTATTTAAACAAATAATTTTACGTCATTTTTATCATTTGTTTTTGCAGCGCGTAAGCAGCAATCATATTTGCTGACTGGAAGGTATCAAGAGACGCGGCAGCGTCTTAAGGCCAAGTAATAAAATAAATAAATTGACGCCACTGATCGATGCCACCGATCTCGACGCCACAGACCGACTGACGAACACCTTGAAATATTAGCGATTTTGTATCAGCATTACATCATTTTTTCCTGCGAAAATATCGAGTTTTGAGCCGAATAAGCTTCATTTGGGGGAACTCTTGCATTTGGCACGAATCTTCCTCCAATAATGCTTCTAATTCCGCGTCTTCGTGCACTTCCGGCCTTCCGCTACGTTCTTTGTCTTCGACGTCAAGCTCACCGTTCTTCAATTTTTTAAACTACTCACGACAACTTTTCTCACTTAAAGCTGCCTCACCATATGCTTCTACAAGCAATCGATGTGCCTTAACTGCAGATTTTTTTCAAATTAAAGAAGTAATCAAAAGTTCCCGCAAATTACGCTTATTCGACACAAAACTCGACATTTTCGCACGAAAAAATTATGTGGTGCTGATATAAAATCGTTAATATTTCAAGATCATGGTCTTGCCAGATGTCCAACCTTATGATATGACGTTTTACATCAAAAAATTTCAATTTTCACGGATCCTCGTGGTCCGCGTCCCTGTAAGTGGGTAACGGTGGTCGCGGTGGTGGCAAGCCTGCAAGGCTTGCCAAAGGGAACTGAGCTGATACAACGGTTCCTGGGGGTTTAGACTAGGCGGAGATGCAGTTGGATTGACCGCATCTTTATTGGGACGATCCTCCGTTTGGTCTAGAATAGGGTTGGGCGCCACCGGGTTTTCCGTTCCCAGAAATATAGGTTCTTTGGTACCCATTGCGCGGGTGGATCTGGTTTGGACAGGAGTCCTTTTCATGACGTGCTTCTGGGGCCGACCAACAGCTCGTTTCGGTGTAGCGATTTCTTTGTGCGAGATCCTCATAGGGCGCGAGGTGACTTTACGATTAAAATCAAAGGCCCCACGTTGGGCGCCAAATTGTCGCCGGTATGAAACCACAGAGTGTGAGTTGATATGTAGGCCGACAATGGCGAGGGGAAAGGCTGATTTCCCGGTGAGGTTAGGTAAAAAACTCTACGTTGGTTTTTTTGGGGCTTTAGCCCTTAAAAGGGCTGTTTAGAGTTTGTGAGGCGGTGAAGAGAGGTCCGGTTATGGAGTAGCCAGGGTTGTCAACGGGGAAGCCGAGGCGAGGGGTTTTTTACTAGGAACGTGAGGAGGGGGGAATTTCGGAAAGGAGTTCTCTAGGCGGAGAAGGAGGAGAAGGGGATCGTCTGAGGACAGAATGAGACAGGGAAAGAGGGGCGTGGGGGTCGGTAGCGACCTTGTCGAAAAGAGCGTCGACGCCCTCTTTGCCGAGCTCGGCTGTGTCCTGAGGGAGGGGTGAAGATCGAGGATCTTCGGCGGAGGAAGAGGCACCTTGAATTCCGGGACTAGTGGGGTGTTTTTCATTTCGGTCGGTAGAGAGGCCTTCCTTCCCCAGGGGGGCAAGGGCATCCACCGGCGAGGGTCCCTAGCGCGGTGGGCAACACGTACTCCGGACCGCGGGTCCGTGGCAGCTGCCGCTCGCCTAGCTCACCGACGCCGCGACGCCGGGTCGTGAGGTTTTGGCATAGTAAAGGGAAAACAAAAAATATATAAAAAAATATTTTTTTTTAAATAGAAAAAAAGTAATTAATTAATAATTTAATGAATTAATAAAGGCAGCAACGAGGGAAAGAAAAATGTAGGAAATATGTACAGCTTTGAAAAAAATGTTTAATAACCAATGCAGAGACCAAACGAACACTAAATAAATATACAAAAGAAAAACAAACCCTAAATATATACGGGGCGCGATACGACTACGCCGTTTATGACGCTACGGTTAACCCGGTTGCCGAGGTCCGACACGCGGAGTTCGTCGTGGTCACCTTTCGGTGGCCGGCCCCTTCCGGTGGCTCGGAGGAGTCACCTTTCGGTGGCGGTCACCTTACGGTGGCGGGGTTTGTCACCTTGCGGTAGCAAACACCTGTCAGTGGCTAGTGGGCACCTTTCGGTGGCAGTTACCTTGCAGTGACTTAGGAGGAAGCACCTTTCGGTGGCAGTCACCTTTCAGTGGCTTGGGAGTGTTCTGTACCACCTCTTGGTGACAACAACTGAGAGCGAGTAGCCTCGCGCTCCGCCTTACATACCCACTCGAACGGCGAATTCGCCGCCGAACTCCGGGCACGGGTATCGTAGCAAGAATCGGGACACACGTTAAATTTTTTCGCAAGGCGCGGTGAGCCTGTAATTTGTCCCGAGACGCGGCGCTAGTGTCCCGGCGCTGGACAAGACGCCGGTCGCAGTGCACGCGGCGCTAGGGTGTTGTGTCGCCCTACAAAAATCGCGGGTCGAACAGACGACGCTCGAGACCGTAGTCTAACCTCGCAACGCGTGTTTATTTTTTTTCAGGCCGGTGTAAGAGTTGTGTAGTGATTGTTTGTATTTGGTGAGTAACAATTAAACAGTGTAGTCATTAGTAATGTCGAGGTTACGTGTATTATAAATGATGGTTCCTTTTGATGATTTTTTTGTTTATTTCGCGCACGTAAAGCTTGTTTGTCCGCTCGATTTGTGAGGTGTCGGCGGCGGATGACAGAAATCCGAACATTGTTTCCGACGCATTGCGTTTAATATCGTATATAGATTCAATTTCGTTAGCTCGCGAGTATTTTGTAGAGTTTAATTAACGAGTTAGGATATTTACAGCAGCTCGGACGACCGCTGGGACCCAGAGGTTTGGTACGTCGGGGGTCGAGGCAAGCGGTGAGTATCACCGGTAAATTTCATTATTTCCTAGGTACTTAATCTTGTTAAGTTATTGTTGAATTCTTAATGCATTTTTTCTTTCTTTTTACAGGTAGGAGCCGCAAGCCCGACGGAGACCAGACCCCTAGGACGGGGATGGAACGCCGACAAGGACTCGATGCGACACGCCTTCGATCTGGTAAGTTTTTCTTAGGTATAACAATTTTGGATTATATTATTTAGTTAATAAGTTTGGTACACGAATAGATAAAGTAATAATTTCACTTCGAATTCCACAGCTGGTCGCCGAGAGACAGGCGTAGGGAATCTTCATCGCTAAGGTAAGGACGGGGAACGCTACCGTTGCCTCGTTTCAATGTTTAGTGTATTCGTAGTTGAAATCTTGACCTAATAATGAATGTTATGCTGCCCGCTTTTTGTTACAGGGTTTCGAAGGTGCGAGGACGAAAATTACGCCAAAAGGGTTGTGCGCCATAGTGGCGTACGACAAGCTTGTGCACTATTTGTAACCTCCATGCCGCTTATCATCAACGTATTCGATCTCTGCTAAAATCAAGAGCGAACGAGACTGCTCGAAACTCACTCTACAAAAGAGTGGTAAAATGTTTAAACGCTCATTGTTTAAACAAATGATTTCGGCATTTTTATCTCTGCGAAGGTTCATCTTCGGGAGGATTTCGGAGGGTCAACTTCTCGAAAAATGAACATCGCTAGCCTCGTTCTACAGAAGAGCGGTGAAATTTTTCTATCACGAATTGTTTAAACAAATGGCCGCGAATCGATTTCTTTTGTCGACGACGGTCATCGGTCGAAATTTCTTTACGGTTGAACTGTCTAGCAAACCGGGTTTGGTAGAACCTCGTATTGTGGAAGAGTGCTGGCATTTTCCCATCCTTTTTAAATTAATTTAAACAAATAAGCTCGAGGGGTGTTTGGAATCTTGATGCCGGTTATCGTTGACGAGTTCGATCTCTGGTAAAATCTCGAGTCTCGACCAAGATCGCTCAAGACTCACTCTACAAAAGAGTTGTAAAATTTTACAATGCTCATTGTTTAAACAAATGCATTGGGCATTTTTCTCTCTGCCATGGCTTATCTTCGACAGGTTGTCTGCGACCGTCCATATTCGCGAGCAAGGAAAATCGATGGAGTCTCACTCTGCGGAAGAGTGGTAAAATTGTATAATTACTGCTAAAAAAAAATCGTTTAGCATTTTTCCTCTTATGTATCTTCGGCAGGTTTCTCCAAAGATCGAATTTTCTAGCAATGACGATCGCAGAAGTCTCGCTCTACAGAATAGCGGTGAGATTTTACGATCGCGAATTGTTTAAAGGAGGACACCGGTGTACAATTATCGAAAAATCGTTATTTTGGAAACACTTTAACAAAATCCTTGGAACCTTAATAAATATGATGCAGATTCGTTTATAGCTGAAAGAAAAGTTTTTAATTGGTTTTAGAGCTATCTTTTAGGGGAGTCTCTGGCGCTGACAAGCGTCTTCGACAATGCCGTGCCGGTAGGCGCAGTTCGCAACTCTTGTAAGCCTATTATCTATGGGGACAAAGTCACCGACTATAAACAGTTTTACTTTCGACCAATAGCATTAGATTACGAAAAAATATCTCTTCAGCTGTAGCGTCTATGAAACCGTTGACTTCAAACACGTTTTTTTCTGCAAAACCATCTTTTTTAAATCGGGACTTGAACTTTCAATTATAGCTTCGTAGATTGCTTTAGCAGTCACATACGGGCGCTTTTTCGATCCATTGCAAATTGTAAAAAATATATCATCTTTTATACAATACTCAAAAAATTATAGGAACAGAAAATTTCTTCAATTTTTTAAAGTATTTTTTGAAGCGCTGTGTCAATGTGAAAAATAGTCGTATCGAGATGAAAAGAAAGCATTTTGAAGCTTCAAGTTTCTAGTTTCTATATTTTTTTTCGCAAAAAAAGGTTGTGAGCTACGGTTATCACGCAATCATAGGAAATAGTGACGGAACGTATTTTTTCAATTTGTTTGTTTTGTTTCCAAGGGTCCACGGGTTTGAGATTTTTTTCAGTTACATGCATGTATAGGTCGGTTAGCTTCTTTATTCATATTCAATTTGGTTTTTTTGTCTCTCTACGTCAATTTTTTGCTGAGATAACCGACTTTGAATGAAAAAAGATCGTTTTATCTTCGATCATCGATATCTCAGCAACCAATGATCGCACAGGGAATTGAAGGACAGCTTTGAAAACTTGAATAAATCTCCTACAAGGCCCTTTCGTTTATTTTTGAGGAAAAAAACATTTTTTCACCCTTCATATTAATTTGAAAAAAGACAACAAAATGCCTTTTTATGGTTTTCAGTAAATCTACCACTACTTAAAAAATATTGATGAAAAGACTAATGTTGCCAAGTTTTTTTCAGCCTCAATATGCTTGTACATTTTCAAATTGAGCTATCGAACCGCTTTTCCGGGGCGATTGATCACAGTTTTACAAAACAGAGGAACAAGTGCATTATTTCTAAACATCGTGTAATCATTATCAAAATAAAAATACCAATTTTTTTCGACTTTCTTCACAACTTTGCACTAGTTGTTGTTAAATTAAAGAAAAAAAAAAGAAATTTTTTATTTTGTTTTAAATTGTAAAA
Source organism: Ophion obscuratus (assembly GCA_964007375.1). Classification (NCBI taxonomy): domain Eukaryota; kingdom Metazoa; phylum Arthropoda; class Insecta; order Hymenoptera; family Ichneumonidae; genus Ophion; species Ophion obscuratus. Next base: position 8,891,733 of record OZ023316.1, on the reverse strand, counting down.
CACATCAGGAAACAATACTGACTCATTTTTTAAACGATTCGCACCATAATTTTACTAATTTTTTATTGTATTAATTAAAAGTTGATACCCCTAAGCTGTATTCACTAGTCGATCTGAGAACTTGTATGCGATTAATTCTCAATATTTTCTGCGAAGGTTATTAGGGTTACAAAAAATACCTTTTTTCAAAACTGATATTTTTTTGGAAGAAAATATCGATTAACAGTTGTTTCATAACTAATATTTTATTTGATAAATGTTTTCTGCGTTATGTTAAAAAAAATAATCTAACATTTTTGTAAACTTTAACTTTTGTTCGATTTTTGATTATGCTTAGTTTTGAAAAAAAAACTGTTTTCCGAAACCCTAATAACCTTCGTAGAAAATATCAGTATCTCGTATCTCAGTATCTATATATCAGTATCTCTCTCGAATATCGTAGTTCTCAGATCGTCGATTGAATACAGTTTGGGGGTATCAACTTTTAATTAATACAATTAAAGGTTAGTGAAATTATAGTATGCAAAGGCCAAATCGTGTCAAAAATAAAAAATGAAATCAGTATTGGTTTCTGAAATGTTTTACAAAGTAAAAAATGCATTTTTAAGTTTTTTTTTTTTCAAATTTTGTTTTCTTCAAATTTTCAAGCAACCAGTGAAAAGTTGTGAAAAAAGTCTGAGAACCATAGGTCTTTTTATTTTCATGATGATTACACGATGCGTATACAAAATGTACGAAAAAAAGCGGCAACATTAGTATTTTTATCAATATTTGTAAAGTAGAGGTAGATGTACTGAAAAACCATAAAAATATATTTTTATGTCCTTTTTTCAAATTGATGTTAAGGGTAAAACATTCTCAAAAATCGATGAAAGGAACTGGTAGGCAATTTATTCAAGTTTTCAAAGCCGCCCTTTAATTCCGGTTGCGATCATTGGTTGCTGAGATATAGATGATCGACGACAAAAGGATCTTTTTTCATTCAGTCGGATATCTCAGTAAAAAATTGATGTAGAGAGATGAAAAAAAAACAAATTGAAGCTGAATAAACAAGCTAACTGACCTATACATTGAGTTTACCGAACGAAAATGTCCCTAGCCCGTGCATACTTAAAAAAAACAAATATATTTGGAATTTTTTTTCGCCCGCTATTTCTTATGATTGTGCGATAAACGTAGCCAACAAAAAATGTTTGCCAAACGATCTCGAAACTGGAAACTCGAAGCTTTTTTCTTTTCGATATGACCATTTTACTGCGATATAGACAAGGCACTTTTTTTTTTTATTTCAAGTTTTACTTGCACAGCCTTTTCGGCTTTTTACAAGGCTCCACTTATATGTCCACCGCTCTACACTTGTTCTTTCTCTCCATCATCCCCCCTCCCTATTGCGGCCGCAGCCGACTTCCCCCTCTGTATTATATTCATCATGACATTTCTGTCATGGGTATAGGGAAACTGCGGATAACCTATACCAATACAGCCGGTCACGAGTTCGCTTCCCAGCCTCGGAGCTAGTCGCGTTTCGTCGAGAAATAGCTCACAGGCTACAGCCATACCCATCCGACACACACACGTACCGGTCCGTGTGCGCGACATCAGACAAGGCACTTAAAAAAACACTCAAAAAATTAAGTATTTTTCTGTTCCTTCAATTTTTTGGAGAAGTATATCAAAATATTTCACTCTTGGTTCCAGGATTAAATTTACGATATTTCTACTGCGTTCTGCGGAGAGGGTATGACGAACATTTTTCAAGATATTTGTTTAGCGATCTACAATATAAAGCTTTGAAAAACAGATTTTCTAAAACAATAAAAATATGGAAAATATAATGTAAAGCAGAGCTTTCGTTGCATTCCAACGATGCAATCTTCAACAGCATGGAGAGGTTGACTGAAAACCAGTAGTGCTATAGCGAGTCGTGCACCGCCATTTTCTCTTCTTTTGACAAATGACCTTTTCTACATACTTCAAATATACCTAATAAAGCCGAAAGTTCTTTTGACCATGTATTTTATTGCCTTGTTTTTAAGAAATTCCAAAGAAAACGGTCGAAAATGGGCGCTAACAGTGGTGTCAATGACTCCCTGTCGATTTTATAACAGGCTGGAAGTTGAGGCCACATACTTTGACCTGGATGAGCACTTTACCCTCAGCGAGTTGAGGCTTAGGTTTTCTCAGCGCTTTTACACCCTTGATATTCCCAAAGCCGATGAGCAATAGCACGCACGTACCTTGACTTCCGGTGTTTTCTCCTCGCCGTTCTCCTTCGGCTTCTCGCTCGCACAATTTTCCCCGATCCGAGACCACCGGGCTCGTTTCATTCGTCTCAGCAAAATAAATGCACCAAAACCCGACGACAAAAAACTCCACCCTATCACATACTATTACACATTGCATAGAATTTATTTCGAACGAATGTGCGAGGTTAGAACGCACGCTTCTGACCTGTCAAAAGAAGAATTGTTCTGGAAGGAGGCGAGCGCGGTCTGTAAAAAACGGGTCGATTCAAGCTGCGTGCTGCCAGTGAGAAAACAGATGAAATAAGTTACAGATGCTATAAGTTGGGCGCCAGCCTTTCTTGGACAACGCGCTTAACGAGTACACAAAGTTTTCAAACTCGAAAAAAAAAATGTAAACAGAGACTCTCTAGAAGATCGATGGGGTATCTCGGGGTATCGGGGACAGACGGGGTTCTCGAACACGATGGCCACTTAACTTGGACCACGACTAATTTAATCTTTATTTTACAATACTTGAATTAATAATGCACAAAAACCGAAAATATCCAAAGACGAATTGCGCTATTTATTCTCGCGGGCAATGTCACCCGATTCGGCCGACGGCCGTGCTACTCGAGGCTGGGCCGCGGCTACACGCGCGCGAGGGAACCTTTCGCGAGGGACACCTTTTCACACGTTATGCACGATAATTATTTATCCTAATCATTGGGCTAATGACTCAAATCGCTCGCACTGACTTTAGAATTCGTTAATCTAATTTACACTGTATTTATTGCGACGCGCGCGGAAAAGGAACGACGATCAGGAATGACTGGGGAGGGGTGAAGGGAACGAATTGACGATCGCCCATGCGACCAATTTTCCCGAACTGACTTTATCGGCTTCTGCCGGCCGCTTTCGCAAAGAGAAAAGAGAAAAGACTTACGGTTTGCTGAGAAGTCCTTTCCCAAACAATTCGACTCGAATTAAACGTGATGTAGGGGTCTTTTCTCTCTCTTATTCTCGTTCTCCTTTCGCTCGGATTTTCACTGGGGCTTTTTCGCGTCGCTACCTCGCTCGACCACGCTCCAGGACTCAGTGACGGACCACGCCGGCCGGCTTCCTCGTCTCGCCCAATCCCGTGTCAGACGACGGACCTCCCATCGATTTTGGATTTTGATCCTCGTGGCTCGCCCTTTCGGTCGATATTCTCGGTGACTCTTGTCCCCCCCGAGTCGCTGAGCGCCCTAGTCGGTGCGGCGCTCGCCAGCCATACCGCGCGAGAGCTGCAGTCTCTCCTGACGCGCGTTAGGCCGGAGATTCGGGAGATGGCAGCAGGATGCTCCCGGGCGGCCAGTCCACTTTCCGCGTCGGTGGGAGATGGCGTTGATAGATCTCGGAGTCGACGGCCGGACCGACGTGGCCCCCGTCGACAGTCCGCGTGGTCGTGTCGCAATCGTAATAAGGGGGTGCGGGGAGGACGGGGGAGGGGGGGATAGTGTCGCGGCTTCTATACAAAGAAATCTTTAAAACTACCTTAAAATTAACAATTAAATTTCCTCAATAAAGGTGCGTGGCGGAGACTAAGCCCGACCGTGGTCACGCGGGCTTATTCTCTATTTCCCTTGTGACGCAACGTCACAAGATATATAACTAAAATATATCAATAAAGTCTGATATGTGACTAAATGATCGGCTTGGTAGGCCACAGTGAAAAAAAAGAAACACACTTTATTGATATATTTTAGTTATATAGATATATAACTAAAATATACCAACAAAGTCTGTTTCTTTTTTTTCACTGTGGCGTACCAAACCGATCATTTTGAAAAAAATATATAATCTAATAAGGTACCCAAAGATTATACGAAAAAAAATTCGTTATTGTACCCCAAGTGGATTATAGTAAAAAAAATAAAACAATGAACATTATTTTTTTTAAACCTTAATCTTTCGCAAGATATTCTATAATTTTATTTCGTAACACGTTTGATCGTAACAAGTACCAAAAAAAATCGAATCGATCCACTGAAGCGTTTCCGGAATTTTTATTTTTATTTTATTTAAAAAAATAATCATTTTTCCAAAACCATTGCGTTGACGGGGATCAAATTTTCACAAAATTTGTTTTTTTTTATACCACAGAATATACTCATAATTTCGCCGGAGAAAATGCGGGGGCAATTTTTCCCTACTTACCCGGCTATGGCCTTTCACTCCAATTAGTTGTTCCGCTTGTAAGAATTCTCATTTCAAAATTTCGAAGCGGTCGAAGGCGTGTGGGACATCGCCTTAACTCTCAGGTTGGAAAAACATAGACTGCCGCAATTTGTTATGCAAGTGGAGATCAAACTTTGTGATCCCGCAAAGTACGGATCGAATCATTGATGTTCCCATAGACCACACGATACGTTAAATCTTACTTTGTTTGCATAATTTAACATGATATGCAAAAGTACAAACTTTCTCCTCTATCACCCAACTATTATACATTACGTCAAATATATTTTGTCGTATAAACTTTGGTGCATTGTTTAGAGTTTCCGACGCTAAGCCACAGCATCGGCAAATTGGTCGAATTACGGTACCGTCGTCTTGCTGGTGGAAAAATAAATATTTGGGTAATACTCCTGACACTAATTCCGCTATATTCGATGGTTTGTCCGAGTACGGTCGAATATTTATCAATAGTGGTTGAAACGTATCTCTGATACGATGACGTAAAAGGTGTCGACCGATGTATACACCGATAATACTATACGTTAATGTTATCTTGTATGTATCACACTACGGCAAGAGGCAGGAGATCACATTGACATTGCTAATAACTCTAGCGGTTGATGTGATGTTACAAGTTAAAAATACATGCATGTATATATTGCGTATCTTCCCGACCTTCTTTTCTCAACCATACACGCCAAGTCGTTGCACCGCATTTCCAATGTTCTTGTGTGGTGCATATGTTGTACAGGGTGTATACAGATTATGTGTCACGACTCCGCCAGGTGACTCTCCGAGCCACGTTCGGCGAAGATCACCCCCTGACATGGACCCGCAAAACTGACCTTGACCGCAAAACTCAAAGTCAAATTTTTTAGTGGCTTGAAAAATTCTACTAAATGAGAGGGAAAAAGTCAAAAATGAACCATGGGTCACAAATGAGCCCGTCAGCCAGAAAATGAAAAATCAAATATTACAAATTCGGAAATGTGAGTTTCCCGGATCGCGGATAGGAGAAACACAACAATAGCCAGTTAAGCACCAAAATAAAGCCCTCCATCACTCAGCCAGGGGATTCAAATGGTTTGGTCGTGTCTCTATGTTGCATTGTGTCTGACTGCTTATTCGTGTCTCTGTCTCTCTGTCCAATCATGTCTGACTGTCTTGGTTGTTTAACTGTCTGGTCGTGTCTCTTCGTATTATCGTCTGTTACTGTCGGGCCGTGTCTAGCTGCCTTGTCGTTAGATCGTCTGATCGTGTTATCTTGGTCGTATAGTGTGTGACCATGGATCGTTACCGACGTCACCATCGTGGTCGTTTGAGAGATGGACAAGACCAACGACTTACGATTCGCGCTATTGATCAGGCTTTTGGAAATTATGTTCGAGCTCGCGAAATTTATGGAGAGTGGCTGCTCCCGCGTGCCCACGGGGGACGGCTAAGGCCTGGTGCAATTCTAGATCGACGTGAATTTCAACGTCTTGATGAGCGCTTCAATGACCAGGAAAGGTTTGCCATCCAGCGCGCTGGACATCGGAGAGCAGGACGTCCTTGAGTCCATTGGAGAATCGAGGAGCGTGTTATTGCTCTTGCACGGGCCTGTCCCGTCATCGGCTTACGCCGAATAGGCGCTCGCGTTGGTGTAGCGCATATGACAGTTGGTCGCATAATTCACAAGGAGGGCCTGCGACCGTATCGTGCGCAATATGTCCAAGCACTGCACCCTAGGGACAATCAAGTTCGTTGGCCTCCGACTAGGCGAAAAAAATGCATCGTTTTTGCTCGCCGAAATGGAAACATTGAACCAGGGACAACTCGACGCTCATTCAGTCCGTACCTTATGGTTGGACCACCTGCCTCGGCAGCTCCAAGTCGCGCTAGTATCAGGCGATGCTCTCGACAACGTAGTCATAGCGCAGCTAGCCAACAGAATTGGGGACATCACGCAGGCTGCGGACACCCGATTGATAGCTGTCAACGCCCCGTTGTGCGACAACGGCCTCGAAAAGGTCAGAGGAGACAGAGAGAGAGAGTAGAGAGAGAGAGAGAGAGAGAGAGAGATTGATTGATCGATTGATTGATTGATTGATTTGTTTATTATGCCTTGATTGTACCTTGAGGCAGTAGGGTAAAAATACAATAATGTAAAGAATAATAGGAGTTGTAGTAATAATATAAATAATAGTAATGATAAAGAATGATGATGATTATGATTAATAATATCAATAATACAAAACTAGTGAGGCCTTAAGGTGAGTAATTGTATGTAATAATACAGATAAGCACACATTAGAAGACGATTCCGCACGCATGTGTGAGAGTTCTCATGAAAAACCAGACAGCATAGTGTAATGAGATGTTGATAGAGCATCATTACAAAAGGTCACAAGATCGGACGCTATCGATCAAGGGACAGTAAATAAGCAGACAGACGCTGTTTGAATATCGCAAGTGACGGTGATGAAGTGACCTCAACTCATAACGAGTGCCAAAAATATACCGCCGCCAGCGCAAACGAATTGTGGAAAATTGATGTCCGATGTAAAGGAATGTGGAAAACAATAGGAGTAACTCGCCTCAAAGGACGTTGAGAGGGTGGTGCTCTTTGGAAAAGGTCCAGTATATAAGGTAGTGCATTGTTTCTTAGCACCTTAAAGATGGTTACACCCATGAAATAAAGCCTCCTGGATTTTACAGTCAACCAGCCAAGTCTTCGTCTATAAGGCGTTATGTGAACGTCGCGACGCAAGTTAAAAATAAAGCGATTGCTACCATTTACGAGTTTCTGCAATCTAGCATTTTGTTCATCAGATAAGTCGTTGTACACAAGACAGCAATAGTCCAGCACTGGAAAAATGAGCGAAACAACAAGAATGGTCTTTAATTCCTGAGAAAGTGCACTTCTATGGTATCTTAGTTTGTAGAGAGCAAAATTAACCTTCCTTGAGATGTCCACTACTTGCTTGTTCCAAGATAAGTTTGAAGACATTGAAACCCCTGGGTTGCGTATTTCATCAACATAAGGAATCGTTGTACCAAGAACTTTAATAGGTGGAAGGTTGTTTACCTCGATTTGGTTTATATATGCCCCGCTGCCAAATACAATAACTTTTGATTTCCCAATGTTGAGCTTAAGGCCATTATTTTGAGCATACGCTACTATCGTGTCAACATCTCGCGTGATTATGGCTATAGCTGCATTTATTTCGAATGGACTACAGCTCAAATAGATTTGCAAATCGTCTGTAAAAATCAAGTGTTTGGTGAACAATAGATCCGAGGCAATGTCATTTATGTATAGCGAAAACAGTAAGGGACCCAGTACTGATCCTTGCGGTACTCCCGTTGATGTGGGTAGTCATTCAGAGCAACCCCCAAAGTCATCTATTACTGACTGAGATCTGTCGGTAAGATAGGAAAAAAACCAATAAAGAACTCTCTCAGAAATCCCGTACTTCCGGGGCTTCGATGATAGATTCAGGTGGGGGACCGTATCAAATGCCTTGCTAAAATCGAACAGAACTAATATGGTAACTTTTCGATTGTCTACCGCTAGCCTCACATCATGACATAGTTGCAGCAAGGCCGTCTGAGTACTACATTTTTCTCTATATCCAGATTGACGGCTATCCAGTATATCATGAGTAGTAAGAAAGTTTGTAATTTGTTTGTGCACAACCCGTTCAAAGATTTGTGAGAGCTTACATAGATTTGCTATAGGGCGACGGTCAGAAGGAGAATTCGGAGGGTTTGACTTTAGTAAGGGCCGGATGAAGGCTCGCTTCCAGGCAGAGGGAAAATAGGCAAGTTCAAAAGACTTATTGAACAAAATCGATAGATATTGTGCTAGCGTAGGGAGAGCACTGTGTATTGCCAACAGAGAGATACCATCCGGACCAGAGGAGAGAGATGAGGACGTAGCTGTGGTGACGATGGTTATTATCGTCGCCTCCGATGCAGGAAAAAATCGAAAGTTGGTTGGCTTTCGGGAAGTGCAGTGATATTGCTGGTGAAGGTAGACCTGTCATACGGAGGTGACGAACTCACAGTCTGAATAAAGAAACTATTTAACTCGTTCAGGGAAAAATAGCAAGTCGGTGAAGCCTGGTTTGGTCGGGTAAGACCCAAGGTTGCTAGCTCCTTCCATAGACGCGTTCTATCTGTTAAGTTACCTTTCTCCTTTCTCGAAAATAATCGTCCTTGGCCCTTCGCAGGTCGACCGTGAGCTTCTCCCTAAATTCTCTATAAATGTTCTCTATAAAAACATGATGTTTTTCTTTTTAATTCTGATTCTGATACTTTGTGTGAGCCACGGCGCTCTCGGCCTACGCACAACAAAATCCCTAAGTGGTGCATGTTTATCCAGGGAACTCAAAAGTGCTTCCGACATCAAACACGTAGAGCGCTCAATGCAGTCGATGGCTCGACTTCCCGTGTTTATGGCTTTATCGCACGCATCTAATAGTCCCGATACAGTTACCAAGACATTTCACCATCAAAACATTTAAAATTACGACGTGTGATTGTGCGACTTGTTAGCGGTTTTGTGTGAAACTTATATGTCATTTCGATTAAATCGTGACCCGCTATAAACGGAGCATCAGTTTTTCGATACCGAAGAACTTTACTCTTGTTATCCGTTATAAAGACGTCTAACCAAGAGTCAACAGAACCTGTGTGATATGTCGGTTCAGATGAGACAATGTGTAATGATTGAGATAGTGTAAGTTCTCGGAGAAGTCTGGCTTCAAAATTATCAGATTGTAAGTTACAATTTAAATCGCCAGCAACCACGATGTGCTCATAAGCAAAAGCAAATCTCGAAAATACGTTAATGAAATCGCCAAATAAGAGACCCTCAGGTCGCCTGTAGATAGAAGCAAAAAGAAGCGGTTTGACGGAGGCACCATGCACGTTCAACAGAATGAATTCAGGGGCATTAGAGAACTGTCTGGGAGACATAGCCAGAACTTGGGCTTTGAGTGAATTATGGTTGTAGCATGCGACGCCACCACTACGCTTACCCTCTCTGTCATTCCGTATCAAGAGATAATCATGCAAATTTACCAAATGATCTGAGATACCGGCATGGAGCCGCGATTCCGAAATAGAAATAATGTGGTATAAATTTGAAAGCATATGAGCCCTGACTAATTCTATATGAGCCAGTAAAGAATTGGCGTTGAAATGTGCGATTTTCAGTTGTTGGAGTTTAAGAGATTGCTGTTGCGTATGAGTACTAGGACTCAATGAAAGAAGAGGTTCCTGTTCGAGACAAACCAGCTTAGCAAGATCGGCCTCGGAGTTAACAATTATAACTGGTGAACCATCTGTTTTTCAAACTCGAATAGGTCCCGATCTAAACTAAACGTGCTTATAGCTGGTCTCCGCGGCTTTAGGCTTCGATAGGCGTAATATCTTGTACATACAAGTGGGTAAGAGCTCTTTTATAAAAAGATTCCCCTGCACGTCTAGGGAGAATACCACGCGAATTTTTACGTTTCCCTTAACCCGTTTTTTCACCAAAATGTAATCTCTGATCGCAGCCGATGTAAGTGGTACAATTAGCGTTTTGCGAGATGATGCATTTGCCGACGAGGCGGAATTGGGGTTGGCTCCAACAACACGCGAGATTTTGTTGGTAGCAGTGCGAATATCAAGTACATCACGTAGCAAATGGGCAATCCCAATGTCTTCAAATACCTTTTGAACCATCATTTCGTCCAGATTCTTTGTATGTATTGATGAAAGGCTTAAATGAGCATACAGAGAGAGCAGACATGAGCAAAGAGAGAGAGAGAGAGAGAGAGAGAGAGAGCGAGAGAGAGAGAGAGAGCGAGCGAGAGAGAGAGCGAGAGAGAGAGAGAGAAAGAGATTGATTGATGTTGATTAGCTTCCTAAGCTATTTGTTGTGCATATTGTTACATATTTCCTTAAATCTAAGTACATCTCACTTTACTGTTGACACAACATATTCTTTTAACATTCGTTTAAACTGCTCGACTTTTTCACAGCTTTTTAGATCAGCTGGCAATGCATTATACATTTTCACTCCGTCATAGTACATACTCTTTTGTGCGCTTCGCGTTCTCCGAAATTGTATTACTATATTTTCCGCTTGTCGTGTCTCCCTACCAATCCTTGTTCTCACTATTTGTAACCGATTTTTTAGTTCTTTGGGCAGTAGCTTTTTCACTGCTTTAAATATAAATATACATACATTGTAGTACAATATTTGCCTTACAGACATAAACTGCACTGCATTCAGCATTTCTTCGACCTTCGTGTATCGGTTGCATTGCAATATGACTCTCATCGCTCTGTTTTGCGCGATCTGCAGTTTATTCAACTCTGTTTCTCCCATACCCACTAACAGCGTTGCACAATATTCAAAGTGAGGGGCGATAATTGCTTTATATATGACACATCTCGTATACGCAGATACGTAATGCCCTACTCTATTTAGGAAACCCGTTTTTTTACCAATTTTCTTTAACATATACTCACAGTGTTCTTTAAATCGTAGCTTGTCATCAATAATTATACCCAAATATTTTATCGTCTCCACTCTCTCTAGTTCCGTTCCATCCAAACACATGAGTACAATATTCTCACTCGCACTTTTTCTTATTCTGCTGACAATCATATATTTTGTTTTCTCTACATTCATTTTTAATTTATTTCTATCCATCCATTTTGCCACTATATTTAATAACATATTCATCTTTCTCTCCACTTCCGCGCTGCTTTTGCCAGTTACATATATGACTCTATCGTCAGCAAACATTGTTATTGCACATTCCTCTCTACACAAATTAACTATATGATTTATGTATATAATAAATAGCAACGGCCCTAGTACTGACCCCTGCGGTACCCCATGTTCATTGGAAATAATTTCAGACCATTCATTATTAAATCGAACTTGCTGTGTTCTATTTCTTAAGTATGTTCGGAACCAATCTAATACCTTTTCTCTAATCCCATATTGGTATAACTTGTCTAATAATATTTCTCTGTCTATGGTCTCAAAAGCTCGTCTTAGATCCATGAAGATTACTCCTACCAATTTTCCTTCACTAATGTCCATTTTCCATTCGTCTACAATAGTTTGAATAGCCGTTTCACACGAATATTGCTTTCTAAATCCCGACTGATTCTCCGTTATAATGTCATTGGCTTCTAAATGTTTTTCAGTTTGATTTTTCTCTATTAATTCGAGCACTTTTTCGTACAGTGGCAACATATTAATTGGCCTGTACTGACTGGCTTTCTCGGCCTTGTTCATCTTTGGAATCGGTATAATCGTAGAAGTTTTCGAGTTGTCCGGGCAACGTCCCTCCCTTAGCGACCCAGTTATTATTTCTACATATTCCTCTTTTATTGCACTGGACGCCATTTTTAATACATCACTTGATATTCCTTCTTCTGTTCCCTTCTTTTTTCGGAGTTCCATCACAATCTTCTCTAGGTCCTTCATTTCCACAACATCAAATTTTCCCATTATTCTTTCCTCATCTATCCCAACGCCCGTTAGAATCCTTCTTCTGTTCGGGCTCCCAGACGTATCCCGCTGTATTGAATTAACTATATTGTTTATACTTTGTACATAAAACACATTAAATTTATCAGCTATATTACCTCCCATCGTGTCATCCAATATCTCAAAGTCTATGTTTTCTACTTCCCGTGTACCCATTGGTCCTCCTTTCATTAATTCTTTTAATGTTTTCCACATTTTTGTCGGGTCCTTCTTATTGTCGTCTATCATCTTTTCATAATATTCCTTTTTCTTTTCTCTTATTAATTTAACCACTGTATTCCTTTCTATTTTAAATTTCTGCCACTTCTCCTCCAAGCTAGTGAAAACTGTTACTTTGTATGCCTCATCTCTTCTTCTCGCTGCTACTGTGATATCTTCCGAATACCATTTTTTCCCGTCCCAAACCCCTGGAATCTTGACTTTTCTTTTCGGTGCAATCGTATCGAGTGCATCCACTATGTTATCAACAAGCATTTTTGCTCGTTGGCTTACATCTACCCCTTCCATTTGTCTTGCGGTAGTGCTGAACATCCTCGAAAATTTCTTCGCATCGATTTGACTATAGTTTCTTGCTTTATATTCTCTGCACTCATTTTTTTCCGTCCTGTTACCTAATATGACTTTTATCCATCCATGGTCCGTTATCTTTAGTTCATGCTCTACCTGAACTTGTACACTCATATTAGCAAATAGTAAATCTATAATTGTTTGGCTATTTTGCGTTATTCTCGTTGGCTTATTAACATATTGCTTCATCCCTAGACTCATCATTCCTGTTATTAACTTCTTTTTATAGAACGCTTCTACTGTAACATCGATATTAAAGTCACCTATTATCAAACAGTCTCCTTTTATTGTTAGTTCCTCAGTAATGTCTTCTATGTATCGTATAAAATCGGCATCCGACGCACTTGGTGAGTCACAACTGCGATCACTCCTTTATAATTTTCGTCCTTGACCTCTATTCCAGCACACCAACAGTTTGACTCTATTTTACTTATTGGTATCATACCAAATTTAATACCGTCTCCGACGTATAAGATCACACCACCTGTGTTCCTATTCTCCGCATCACATCTGACTATACCGTATCCCGGTATATACACTTCACTGTTTTCTATTTCGGTCGTCACCCTGTTCTCTGATAACGCTATAATTGCAGGTTTCATTCTGTCCACTACTTGGGATTGTAATATAGGCTGGGAATTTTTTGCTTTTTCCTTTCCCACAGTCCTCGAGTTTCATCACCTCCGTCTCATCCACCGACATTCCGACGAAAACTCCTACACAAACATTAGAAGGATCCTAACATTTTTTCCGTGTACATCTTTGTCACCACCGCTCGATGCAGCTGCATTCGGACAATCGTCGGGGCTTCTCGAAATGTATGGCTTCCGCCCAATCGAGGTCCCGAATGAAATAGTCAAATACTGGTTTTGTGAATTCTCAGAAAACCCTCTCATAGCCTTATCCCTCTGGAAGATTCCCGAATAACGCCCCAAACCTCACGTAGGCCCTTCCTCCCACTATTCTCGATTTCCCACGCTCCAGCCCTATAAGTTGCCTCCGTTCTAGGCTAAGCGAGCAGTAAGCCACCAAATTTGTAAGACGCCGAATCTCTGTCAGTTGAATAAACGTAGTTCAAGTAGCTCAACTTCGTGTACACCGAGTTGATTCATCCTACAACCGTGTTCTGTAGCGAGTCAGTCACTCCTTTTAATAAAAAAAATCGACAATCTTCCCCAAACCGACATTACAATTGGTGCTAAGTGTGGGGTGTGCTGACTAACCAACGCTGGGAACATAGGACCGATCGACGACACGCCGAGTCTACGAGAGTCTACGAACAGAACTGGATCCACGGAAGGAATCGGTGAGTAAAGATTCATTCACTCTTTACCGCGAGTCACAAATCATAACGACCGATTCCGAGACTGACTCTGTGGATTCGAACAATATGTCGCTATCAAACGTGAACGCGGCAATTAAAAGCGCTTTGAATAAAATTAACGATTCGAGCGTGGGACCGGAAATAAAGTATGACACTGCACGTCCACCAAGTATCTCATCAAAACATGATATCGAAGAACTTCAACCAAAAGAAGCACTCGAACTAATTCGGGAATTTGATGGGAAAAATATCGGAGTCGAAACTTTTATCAGCTCCATCGAAGAAGTCAGGCCACAAGTACTAACACCGGATTATTTTCGACGATTCGTAATTGCAAAAAGAATAATCGGGGATGCAGCAAGAGAGATTCAAGAGTACGAAACGAACTCATATGATAAACTTTATGAATGTTTACGGATACTTTTTGGAAGCGTTCAACCGGCTAGCGTCTGGCGCGACAAAAGGTCACGGATGTTTCAGCAAAAAAATGAGAGCGTAACAAAATTTACAAATAGATTCCTCGAAGTGCAAAATCAACTCCTGTCTGTGCTAGCCAACTCAACCGCAGACGAGGTACAGCGACGATTTATAATAGAGTATGAACGTCAACAAGGGCTGGACCAATACCTGTTAGGATTGAAAAAAGGGATCTCCACGGAAGTGCGTGCACAAAAACCAGAAAACATTCATGCAGCCTTAACCTAACCGACAAAAGCACAGGTAGCTCAGAGACTCGTAAGCCGCCCTATCATAAATCTCCTGGAAATCCGTCAAGCGCACCGTTCCCGTCGATCGTTTGCCGGTATTGTAACCGCGCAGGTCACTCCGAACGCGACTGTCGTAAAAGAGCATACGACTTACAAAATACGAGCAGGAACGTAGCCAAACAATCGGTTTTTCTCAACAGACAATCCCACAATCATCAACCAATGCGAACAGCAGTCAATCACATACCGGAGGAAGAAGCAACCACTACGACACAAGATGAATTCCCCAAGTCAATGCCATCGGATCCGCTAAACGAGTGGTCAAACTTCCCACCCGAACAGCCAGCAGAATAGGCAGTTTCCTCCTCGATACCGGTTCAGCAATAAATTTACTTAAAATCAGCATGTTGACAAAAGGATCGCAGATCAATTGAACCATTAAGACACCGTTCTCCATGGGCAATGAACAACATGAGTCGTTATTTGCTGCTAGGCAAGAATTTCAAGGAAAGATTCACATCTTTCACGTCGTTCCCAATGACTTCCCATTAGACGAAGATGGGTTGATCGGCATTCCGTTCATGGAAAAGTACCAAACGAAAATCGGTATCGGAAGAGAACATTATTTAATGTTCAACGATCAACGATTTGAATTCGAGAAAGTTTCTGTCGCCATCCCGCCACGAACGATCTATTTTATTACGGTTCGTACGAATGTTGAAAACGGAACAGCCGTCACGGACGAGAACAATCCAGGAGCAATAGTGCCTTGCATCTTCGAAGCCAAGGATTACGGAACCCGAGTGCCATTTTTGAATGACTCGGAAGAACCGATGACGGTTACGATTGACCAGCTACAGGGCATTCCTTTCTGTGAAGCCGCCCGTTCGCCTGAGGAGGAGCGCCAAGTATTCACACATTAAAAGAAAACGTTCGACTCGAGCATGTCCCACCAGATCAAGCAGAAAAGGTTTGGGACATCGTCTCCAGCTTTCCAGATGTATTTGCCCTACCTGGTGATCCACTCCCGGGCACAAAAATGGTCAAGCATCGGATCATCACGAGTGATGATACACCCGTGAACACCAAACAATACAGGTACCCGCCGGTTCACAAGGAAGAAGTCGACAGGCAGGTAA
Organism: Ophion obscuratus; assembly: GCA_964007375.1. Taxonomy (NCBI): domain Eukaryota; kingdom Metazoa; phylum Arthropoda; class Insecta; order Hymenoptera; family Ichneumonidae; genus Ophion; species Ophion obscuratus. Next base: position 8,876,008 of record OZ023316.1, on the reverse strand, counting down.
ACGAAATGCTGGAGAAAGAATTAATAGAGCCGAGTGACTCACCATACAACTCGCCTATTTGGGTGGTACCTAAGAAATCGGATGCATCAGGAAAACAGAAGTGGAGGATCGTCATTGATTTTCGGAAATTGAACGAAAAAACGACACACGACGCCTATCCTCTCCCATGCATCGATGAAATTTTGGATCAATTAGGTCGAGCAAAATATTTTACCGCATTCGATCTAGCGTCGGGATTTCATCAAATCCCAATGGACGAACGAGACAAGCAGAAGACAGCGTTTTCCACACCATCAGGCCACTATTATTACAACAGAATGCCGTTTGGATTGAAGAACGCACCCGCGACATTCCAACGCATGATGAATAGCGCGTTGAGGGGATTGATCGGAAATACATGCTTCGTTTACTTGGACGACATTATTATTTACGGACAAACCCTCGACGAACACAATAAGAAATTAATTGACGTGCTGACCCGTCTTCGCGAGTCAGACTTGAAGTTGCAGCCCGACAAGTGCGAATTTCTACGGCCAGAATTGGAATTTTTGGGACATGTAATCTCGGAAGAAGGAGTAAAACCCAATCCAAAGAAAACAGAAGAAGTACAGAATTTTCCAAGGCCAAGTGACCAGATGCAGATTAAGCAGTTCTTAGGACTCGCTGGATATTACCGAAAATTCATAAAAGATTTCAGCAAATTAGCGAAACCACTTACAGAACTCCTGAAGAAGGATGTACCATGGTCTTGGACAGACAAACAAGAACAATCATTCAGCCTATTACGAGCAGCGCTGACGACATCTCCGGTCCTCCAATATCCGGATTTCAAGGGATCTTTCGTGCTCACAACCGACGCGAGCAACCACGCCATAGGTGCAGTGCTATCGCAGGGACCCATCGGTAAAGATCGTCCCATCGCTTACGCATCACGCACTCTTAATAAAGCCGAACAACGATATTCGACGACGGAAAAAGAGATGTTGGCAATAGTCTGGGCTGTCAAGCACTTCCGCCAATATCTGTTTGGAAATAAATTTCAAATTGTTACGGATCACAAGCCGCTAATCTGGATCCTCAAAACCTCGAATCCTCCAACGAATAGTCGCCTAATGAGGCTCCAGTTAAAACTAGAGGAATACGAATACGAGGCCGTTTATAAAAAAGGAATGCTGATTACAAACGCTGACGCCCTATCACGGATATACCCCGTAACTACCCGTCAAGGAAAGCACAACGGCGCTCCGAATGAGGGGACCGAAAAGCAAGAAGTATCAGATATCGTCATCGAAGAAGAAAGCGACAACGCGGCAGACACCGAAAACACAGTGGAAAAAGAAAATGATCGAGAAGAAATGGAAAATGAAAATTTTCCCCTTTACATGGAGTTCGAACTATCGAAAGAAAGTCCACAGGTTCCTGAAATTTTGGAGGAAGCACCACCCAGGAACACACCGCGGATCAAAATAACCGACCAACTTGAAAACAGTGAAGATGAACTGCACCTCGATTTCGCAAGAGATGAAATCGAGTGGTATAACGTGTTAGCCGAAAAACTGTCGGTTACCAATGAACCTACCAAGATTTATTTAGGTTGCAAATACCTGAATGAAAATCCAGTTACAAAAAAGAGAATTAAGCAGATGATCTTGTTTATTTGGTCAAGGAAAACAGAACGACCCGTTCTTTATCTTTACGACATGGAACTGTACGAGCCAGGTACAGAATGGGAACGGATAGACATCATAAAGCAATACCACGGGACAAGCGCCACAGGTTATTTCGGAGTAGCAAAGACCCTCGATCGGGTGAAGGCCGTTGCTACCTGGCCCAACCTACAAAGAGACATCGAAGATTACATCCATAGATGCGACACATGCCAGAGGGTGAAGCTCGTACGAACACAACCACGAGCAGAAGCAATAATTACTGACACACCGGAGGAACCCAACGAAAAAATTGCATTGGACCTTGTGGGCCCACTACCTGGAACGTACGAGGGTCATAAATACATTCTTTCTGTACAAGACCAGCTCACAAAATACATTACACTGATCCCATTAAAATCACAGGATGCCCAATCAACAGTGACAGCACTGGTTGAAAACTTTATTTACATTCACGGAGCTCCGAAAATCATCTTAACCGATGGGGGACGAAACTTCATCAGCCAAACGTTCAAGCATTTAGAAAAGCTCTTTAAGATCTCCCACATGACAACGACAACGTTTCATCCTCAGAGTAATGGGAGCCTCGAGCGCGCACACGGACCGATAAAAGAACAAATTAAAGCATTGATATACGACCATCAAGAAGATTGGGACAAGAAATTAAAGTTCGTCTCTATGGCTTATAACACAGCCAAACACGAAGGGACAGGACTAACTCCATTCGAAATGCAGTTCGGAAGAAAACCCAATATTCCAAATAATTTGCCAGCTCAAAGGACTAATACGACGATTGACGAATACTTCGAAGGAATACGTGCGGATCACGAACGTATCGTCAAACGAGGACGCGATAATTTGATCGCAGCTAAAGAAAGATACAAGGCAGTCCAGGATGCTCACATACATCGCACTATACCCGTCTTCGCAAAAGGCGACGAGGTCCTCGTTGCTCAAGAGCGAGACAATACCCCACTGACCCCGAAGTGGGAAGGACCAGCTATCATTTTAGAACAAACATCGGACGTAAACTACGAGATATTGCTAAACAACAGAAGAAAACTAATCCATGTTAACAAGTTAAAACCTTATCATAGACACTAATCAAACATTCTGTGCAGGCATTATGTTGCTGTTACTCCTTCTCCTTTCCTCTGACTTGCGTTACAACCAACGAATTAAGGGTGGAACCACTCGAAGGCGCTATATATATGGAAAACCTAGGAAACGCCGTGATCTATCAACAAACCTGGACAGTAGTCAACTACGTCGACCTCACCGAAATAAATCTACATCGGGACGAACTGATACAAGCTTCACTGGGGTTGGCCATGGTTTGCAATGGAGACAACGAAAAGAAGAACTGCTCGGAGTTTGCATCGATCGAGATCCTTCAGCAGAGGTTAAATAGAATAGATTGCAAAAGATCTAGATTAATGAACATCATCGATTATAAACCCCGATTTAAACGAGGCGTATTTAACTTTATTGGCGACATAAGCAAAATCCTGTTTGGAACTTTAGGAAATTCCGATGCCGAATATTATAACAATGAGATCGATAAACTTCACGCTGATAATAAGAAAATAAGTACCCTAATTCGAAACCAAACAGCAATAGTTAAGGGCATGGCCTCTACACTTTTCAAAGCCATAGAAGAATTACGCACTGAAAATCAACGACTTTTTAAGTCCTATGCGAAAGTCAATTTTGCTATAGCTGATAATACTAGAGATATTAAGATTACCGCACAAGTGACCCTTCTAGAGACTCTTATAGACGAATACAGCGAATGCCTGAATAATGTCTTGAATGCAGTCAATGATGGGAAACAAGGGATTATTCACCCTCAACTCCTTAATCCTGCCGACTTAATCGGAGCTCTAAAAACTATTCGAGAGCAAACAGCGACTAGTAACGTTCCACCTGTACCTCTAGAAGAATCTGCTTTTGCGGCAATTATAGGAATTAGTGATGTAAGCGTCATGTTAAAAGATAATCGTTTTACGTATATAATTAAGGTGCCAGTAATAGAAAATAGTTTGCTTGATGTGTTCCGTATCATCCCTATCTCTAAACGGAAGGGAACCTCAAGTACATTTTTCTACGTGAACCCTCCTGATACATTAATTATGACCAATGTGGCCAGAACAATATTTACTCCAAGTACTGAAGAAGACCTCGATCACTGTAAGGAAATAGGACCACGACGCCTGTGTAAACGTAAAAACCCTGACTACTTTGTACACGATCCCAATAGTTGCAGAGCAGTGATCATCCAAAAGCCGATACACATATCCGACTCGCAATGTCAAATACTCTACATAAATCTGATTAAATCTTTGTGGATTCAATTAAAATCAGGAAATTCGTGGATCGTGACGTCCCCGCATGACGAGACGTTACATGTGAATTGTGATGACCATAAAACACACCAGGAATACTGAACACATCTTCGTAAGACCGAGTTATGATAAAAGTATTACAAAAGCCACTGACATTCTTCTCAACAAAACTCTCAAAGTTCCAAAACTCGAAGAAGTGCTTCGAAATCATTCAGTTTCTTTAGACGACATTCAGCTAACGACTTTAGGACGACCTACACACGTTGACCTTACTCAGCTCAAAGCTCTTGGACAGACTTTAGACGAAATCTCAGAAGAGGCCGAGAAAATTGGACAACGTAAACGGACCAAGACATTTTTCGAGACTACTTACGAAGGTAGCAGGTATCTCGGCTACAGTTGTACTGGCGTTGTTCTCTTGTATATCATGTTCAGATGCGGATTATGTGGCTGTTTGTCCAATATGTTCACTAGACTATTCAAAGCAACCTTCTCCCCTTGTATCAACGTGTACAACAATTGTTTTCACCAGAATAACGAACGTGTAGACTACCGTGTAAACTACGATGGAGAAGAATGTTCCATGTTGGAAATCGCCGGAAATCGTAATGCTCATAATATTGCGAAACAAGTGGGTCGCCGTCGGTCCACTAGTCTTAAAGCTTAAAGGAAATTCATTTTTTTTGTATGAATTTTCTTAAATTAGGGGGGCGGTGTAATATAGGCTGGGAATTTTTTCCTTTTTCCTTTCCCACAGTCCTCGAATTTCATCACCTCCGTCTCATCCACCGACATTCCGACGAAAACTCCTACACAAACATTAGAAGGATCCTAACATTTTTCCCCTGTACATCTTTGTCACCACCGCTCGATGCAGCTGCATTCGGACAATCGTCGGGGCTTCTCCAAATTTATGGCTTCCGCCCAATCGAGGTCCCGAATGAAATAGTCAAATACTGGTTTTCTGAATTCTCAGAAAACCCTCTCATAGCCTTATCCCTCTGGAAGATTCCCGAATAACGCCCCAAACCTCACGTAGGCCCTTCCTCCCACTATTCTCGATTTCCCACGCTCCAGCCCTATAAGTTGCCTCCGTTCTAGGCTAAGCGAGCAGTAAGCCACCAAATTTGTAAGACGCCGAATCTCTGTCAGTTGAATAAACGTAGTTCAAGTAGCTCAACTTCGTGTACACCGAGTTGATTCATCCTACAACCGTGTTCTGTAGCGAGTCAGTCACTCCTTTTAATTAAAAAAATCGACAATCTTCCCCAAACCGACATTACAGTATCGTATTTCATCCTTGTGTGCAATAAGACTTTGCGCATTCGTATACCATAAAGTTTCTTCCTGCTGTAGTTGCTAATCATCCCAGCCTGCTCTCCTCTTTCCTTTTTGGATTGCTCTTTTATACGTAGTGGCATTCCCGATCAAGTGCGTCATGTTCCATATTTATCTCTAGGTTGAATGCTCTGTTTTTGAACACACTGTTTATACACTTGCTTTCCGCCGCTGTACACCTACTCGCTTTATGGTTTCCGGCACATTTATGGCAGGTTTCCTCTCTTGTGCAGTTCTTTGGTATATGATAGTAGCCCCAACATTTGTAGCGTCGCTTCACATTGATATGGTTGTATACCGGACACTTTCTCCATCCCACGCTGATTTTGCCTTTCATCAATAGCTCTTGATGGGTTCCTGCATCGACTATCATTATTATTGAGCCTTCGTGTCTTCCTTCTTTGTTTATTCTTTTGACGATTTTCATCTCCCTTCCTTCAATTTCTTCCATTGCGTTCTGCTTCTTTATTGTTTCAACCACCTCATCGTCTGCCAACTCTAATTCGTCCGCCTCCATGTTGACAATCTTAATTTTCGGTTTTTGTTGCATCGTTTCGGTGACTTTGAAACCTTCGCCCATTTTCTCCTGGTCTTTAACTTTTCTGTTTCTTCCGTTATTTCACAGCCCAAAATCACTGTTCCATTACTCCCTTTCTTTAACCTTGTTACTCCCACAGCCATGTTTTTCATGTCGACCTTTTCTTTGATCGTCTTTTTTGTGGCCCCACTTTCTTGTTTTTCTTTAGGCTTGATAATTATGACCTTCTCTTTTTTCTTTTCTTTGACGGCTCCTGAACAGGTTTTCGGTACTTCCCGTGCTGGACCTAGAACTCCTCCTTGCAGCATTCTCTTGATTTCTTCGATTTCGCTCTTCATACCTCCTAATTGTTCTTGGACTATTTCTTTAATAATAATCTTAATTTCTTTCTTGCATGCAACTTCATCCTTTAAGTCTTTCACGGTTTTCACCAACCAGTCTATTTTTACTTCCATATTTGCTGACGCACTCATAACTCTGCTTGCGGTATTTGACCCAGTTGAACCGAATCGGTCTCTGTTGAAACTGCTGCTACCTGCCACGGGTGTCGAATTCTTCGGGGTTTCGTCAACTGGGAAGTTTTCGAGGGTACCCTTACACTGCACTAATTCTCTGTTTTTATCGTACACCTTATGCTTATTCACACATCCCGGATGATAAAAAAGTTTCGGACAAGTCTTACATCGTACTGCCACGTTTTTGATCGCTTTTCTGCAACCTAAGCATCGATATTCATCGTACTCAGTCGTGGTATCCATTGTCAGTACGGTCGGTAATTGACCATCCCGCACTGCGTTATTCTTTATTGCGCGCTCTTACCGTGCCACCGTGGCAGCGGTAATGGTCGCCGTCACCTTCTTCGCGAATCAAACAATGTCAGTCCCAAAAAGATTCACAGGCCCGCGATCCCGATAGGTATCAGAATCATCGATAGTTCAAACTGTTCACCACACAAAACTGACCACTTTGTTATAGTTTTTATTTTTGTTGCAGACTTTTTTCCACTACAAAATTGACTCAATGACGGAGCGC